>CAUYPK010082122.1:0-22158 GCA_963574355.1 Loris lydekkerianus
CTTTCACATGAAGGCTATAACCCAACTATACCACAAGACTATGGGGAAAGGACCAAGGAAGGGGAAGGGAGGGGGGAGGTTTGGGTGGAGGGAGGGTAATGGGTTGGGCCACATCTATGGTGCATATTTTTATCTATAATAAGAAAAAAATTAAAAATAAATAAATAAATAAATAAAATAATAAAATAAATAAATAAATAAAATAAATAAATGATTTTGTGAAAACTGGACACCCACATGCAGAATAATGAAATTAGATCATCATCTCTCAATATATGTTTTAAAAATTAACTCAAAATGGGTTAAAGACTAAAATGTAATACCTAAAAGTATAAAACTACTAGAAAGAAATAGAGGAAAACTCTATGACATTGGTCTGGGGAATAATTTTTTGGATATGATCTCAAAGCACACTCAACAAAAGCAAAAAATAGGTGAATGAGATTGCAGAAAACTGAACTGCTCCTGCAAAGCAAAGTAAATTATCAATAGATTGAAGAAACAGCCTACTGAATGAAGGAAAATATTAGCAAACTATATATCTGATAAGGGGTTACTATTCAAAACATATATTGAACTCAACTCAACAGAAAGAAAGTAAATAACCCAATTAGAAATTGGGCAAAGGACCTGAATAGAAACTTATCAAAAGAAGACAGACAAATGACCAACAAATATGTGAAAAAAATGCTCTATATCACTAATAATCAAGAAAATGCAAAACAAAACTAAAATAAGACATCACCTCTCTCCTGTTAGAATGGCTATTATCAAAAAGACAGAAGATAAATGTTGGTGAGGATGAGAAAAAGGGAACTTTTACATATTGTTGGTGGGTAATGTAAATTAGTACAGCCATTGTGGAAAACAGTATGGAGGTGCCACAAAAATTAAAACTAAAGCTACTGTATGATCCAATAATCCCGCTAAATAGTATGTATCCAAAGGAAATGAAATCAGTATGTCAATAATATACCTAAACTCCCATGTTTATTGTAGCACTATTCATAATATTCCAAGATGTGAATCAATCCAGCTGTTCATCAACAGATGAAGAGATCGAGAAAATGTGGCATATATACACAAAGAAATAGTATTCTGCCTAAAAAAGGAGTAAAATCCTCTCTGTAACAACATGGATGAACTTAGAGGGCACTAGAGTAACCAAAACAATCCAGGCAAAGAAGACAAGTACTGCATGATTTCACTCACGTATGGGATCTAAAAAAGTTGATTGTGTGGAAGTAGAGAATAGAATGGTGATCACCAGAGGCTGGAGTGGTTAGGGGGTGAGCAAAGGATACATAACTACAGTTCAACAGAAGGAATAACTTCAAGAGATCAAGTGACTATAGTCAATGACAATATAATATATTCTTGAAGAATACAGAAAGTGGCTAAGTGTCCTTACCACAAAAAGATGTGTGAAGTAATCCGTTTGTTAATTAGCCAGATTTAAACATTCTGCAACGTATACGTACTTGAAAGCATCATGTGGTAAGTGATAAATACATACAATTTTATCTATCCATTTAAAGAATAAATTTTTTAAATTTAAAAAAAACTAGAGTATGAACTATTTAAATAGTGAAGTCTCCATTCCCCCCAAGCCCAACATTTTAGAGATAAATAGTGATTTAGTTCCATGAATAGAATTTTATGCTTTCTCCTTAGCTCCAAGTTTCTATCACGTATCTTAGTTTCTGTAGTCACAGACACAAGTGTGTAAGGATGAATGACTCTGAAGGCCAGAAAGACAAATAACTGATCTCTGTTGAACCTCCCTAATGGAGGGAAGGTCACAAATGGTGAAAGGCCATCTGAATGCTTCACTGCTTAAGGGACTTAGTCCAGGACAGTTTGACCTCCAGTGAAACAGAACTCAAAGCCTCAGGGCAGGATGGAGCTGAGGAAGAAGTTCTCAGACACTCAGGGACACCCTGTGATCTATGTCCGGACAGTTTCCTTGCTGGCCATTTTCCAACCTTGTGGTTAAGGGCCGCAGATCACAGCAAGTAATAGAACAATCCAACTTCCGGTTCCCTTTTACCTCTCAAAGACGAATCAGGAACACAGTCAGCCAAACATGTCCGTTTTAGCTACAAAAAGTATTTTTATGTTTTTATTTTTGAAAGCTTCAAAACTATAGATAGAAAGAATAGAAAAAATTGTGTCAAAAACACTCATATACCCATCATGTAGATTTTAAGTGTTAATATTTTGCCATATTTTCTTCTTTCAGTTTTCTTCTGCTAAAACATTTTGCAGTATAAATAACAGACCTTGCAATAACCTACCCCTATGTATTGTCAAGGAAAAATCTATTTCTACATAACCACAAATGCATTTTCATGCTATTTACTTACTGCTAATAAAATTCATAATAAACTCCTAATATCATCTAATACCTAGTCTATATTCAAATTTCCCACTTATTCCCCCAAAACATGTTTTACAATGTGCTTATTAAAACCAATGTACAAGTAAGTACCACATAGTACATTTGATAAACGTGCCTAAGTCTCTTTTATTGAGAACAGCCACTCTTTCAGTTTTTTTTTTTTTCTCTTGCTGAAGAAACCAAATCAATTGCCTTGTAAAATAAACACATTTGGTATTTGTCTATTTCCTTATGGTTTTGTTTTCCCGTGCCCCGGTATTTTCTATAAACTGAAGTTAGACCTAAAGGCTTCATTACATTCTGAGTAAACATCTTAGGAAAGAGTACTTTGTGAGTCACCAAGAATTAATCCAGAGACAGAACATGTTCTCTGGCTATCCCAGCCTTCAGTATGTTGATTTGACGACTGGGGTAAGGTGATGATTATCAGATCCTTCCATGATAAATTTTTCCATGTTACCAGCTCTGGGTTTCTGTGATGATACTTTGTGACTATCCAGTTCTCTGTCTCTTTCTGTGTTTCAGCAGGCATTCTGCAATAGGGAAGAACTTTTCCTTAAAAACTGGGACTATAAAATTGCATTGGGAAGAGATTGTGTGCTTTATTCTTTCCCTTTAATGACAAATATCCAACATAAAACGTTGCTATAGCAGTCACCTCCAATGTCAGTAAGCAAGATCATGCTTTGGTTTAGATTTTTCTTAGACTTGTTGATGTTTCTATGTTTCAAGTGTTTGGTCATTTACAGTCATTTATCCTGTTGATCCTCAATGTTGCCAGTGGGAGCCTCTCCAGGGTAGCTCCTGTATCCTTTCAACATGACCCCATTAGTCGTTAAGTGCTTACTTGCTTTCTACCAAACAACTTATTTCTGGCTCAATTCATATATTTTCTGCCCTAGACCTGCAATCAGCTGTCTCCTCAGCCTTTCCTCTATGGAGTGGTATTTACAAATCAAAATCTAGACATCTGGGGTACCCTGCTCCTGGAATAGTATTGCTTTTAAGACCCTTTTAGCAGCTAGGACTATAAAATATACTTGCTTACATCATAAATTCATATTGATAGTTCCAATTCAATTTAACACTACAAGGTTCTAACCTAATTTATTTAATTTTATGTTTTATCTCTTCTCTCGTGCTAAAAATAATTGGTGTCTGACATCATGAAAATAATTACTGCTAATGTTTGAATGTGCCTTCCAAATTTCCCTTGCCTTCCTAATCCCAAACCTGACAGTATTGAAAAATGAAGTCTTTAGGAAGTTATTGGATCAAATTCTCAAATTAAACTTCTGGAGCTAAAGTGGATGACTAAAGTCTAAAAAGTGTATGTGGATACAATAAATATTCAGGTTTGAACTATTGAATAGAAATAATTTACCAATTTTCCAGTGCCAGCAAAGATAAAGCTGGGGAGAAATGCACCTCAGTGACATAAAACTAACACTTCCTTTCCAAGATTTGAACTTATGAGGTTCGTTCCAAAAGGTTGTATTAGTTTGCATTCCCATCAGGAGTGCAGAAGTGTTCCCTTCTCTCCACATTCATCCCAACATCAGCAGTTTTGGGATTTTGTGATGTGAGCTAATCTTACTGGAGTTAGGTGATATCTCAAAGTGGTTTTGATTTGCATTTCTCTGATGATTAAAGATTATGATCATTTTTTCATGACTGGAGTTAGGTGATATCTCAAAGTGGTTTTGCATTTCTCTGATGATTAAAGATGACAAGCATTTTTTCATGTGTTTGTTGGCCATTCGTCTGTCATCTTCAGAGAAGTTTCTGTTCAAGTCTCTTGCCCATTTAGAAATGGGATTGTTTGTTCTTTTGTTATTGATTAATTTGAGTTTTCTGTAGATTCTAGTTCTCAGACCTTTGTTGGAATCATGACCTGAACAGATCTTCTCCCATACTAAAGGATGTCTGTTTGCTTTACTTGCAGTGCCCTTAGCTGTGCCCAAGTTTTACCTTGATCGGATTCCCATAATATGTTTTTGGTGTTGCTTCAGTTGCCACAGTCACTTTTAAGGTCCCATACTGCTGTGCAAAGCAAGAGCTGCTTACACACACACACACACACACACACACACACACACAGTTGTTCAAATTTGTTGAGGCTTGCTGTTATGGGTTGAATTGTGCCTCCCAAAGATGTTGAGTTCTAACTTTTATAATAAATAGTACTTGTGAATGTGAACTTATTTGATAACAGGGTCTTTGCAAATGATAAACTTAAAACAAGATCATTGGGTATGTCTCTAACCCAAAGTAGCTGTCTCCTGATACAAAGGGGGATTTTAGAGAGAGGTATATTAAAGTCTCTGTAATTTTGGATCTGTTTATGTTTTGAGTCTTGCCAATGCTTCATTTATTTTAAGCTATGTTATTAGGTACATATATATTTCAACTTGCTATATCTCCCTGGCAAACTGACCCTTTTATCACTATAAATTATTCATTTTTTTCTCCAGCAATATTTTTATCTTCCAATGCATTTTTCTGACATCAGTTTAGTTATACCAACTTTTGGGGGTGAGTACTTGCATAGCATATCTTTTTCTATCCTTTTACTTTCAATCTTTCTCTGACCCTATAGTTGAGTCAAGTCTCTCATACATAGTAGATATAAGAAGTTTAAAAAATATTCAATCTGAGCTTCTTTTTTTCTTAACTGGAGATAAATTTGAGTTTATAGCTACCATTGTACTATTTGTTTCCTATTTGAAAAAGCTACCTGTTACGTTTTCTCCTATCTTTGCTTTCTCATTTTCTTTTAGATTAATAAAAAATGTTATTATTCCAGTCCCAGTCCCTTTATTAGTTTGTTAGTTATGTGTTTTTATTTTATTTTAATCTTCATAGCAGAGACTACAACATATGTAGTAGGATTCTCCAGAGAAATAGAAACAATAGGATGTGTGTGTTCGCATGCATGTGCATGAAGAGAGAGAGAGAGAGATTTATTTTAATGAATTGGCTTATATAATTGTGGAGGTCTAAAGTCTGTGTGCTGGGCCAGTAGGCTGTGTGCTGGACCCATAGGGAAGAGTCACAGCCTAAGTCCAAGTCAACTGATTGGATGAAGCCCACCTCATTGGGAGGGTAATCTGCTTTACTTAAAGTCCACTAAATTAGGTGTTATTCTCATACAAGAAAACCTATACAGAAACATCTAGAACAATGTTTGATCAAATATCTGGGTACTGTGATCCATCCAAATTGACTCATAAAATTAATTATCACATCATGTATCTTTAACTTGTTACCTTTTTCTCTATAAAAATAGAACCTTGACAAAAATAGAGACATAGACATATGGAAGTCAATAGAAAACCAAGGTAAGAAACCAGTTAGTTATTGTCATCTGATCTTTGATGGACACTTAGGCTGATTCCCTATCTCTTCAATTGTGAATTGTGCTGTAATAAACATACAAGTGCAGGTATCGTTTGGATATAATGACATCTTTTCCTTTGGTTAGACACCCAGTAGTGGGATTGCTGGGTCTAATGATGTGTGTTCTCTTAGTTCTTTGAGGAATCTCCATAATATTTCCCATAAAGGTTGTACTAATTTATATTCCCACCAACATGGTACATAAGCCTTCCCTTTTCACCACATCCATGACAACATCTATAGTTTTTGACTGTTTAGTAATGGCCATTCTGATAGGGGTCAGTGTCTCAGTGTGCTTTTTAGTTTGCATTTCCCTGATGATTAGTAATTATGAAAATGTTTTCATATGTTAGCTATTTCTACATATTCTTTTGAAAAATGTCTGTTCATGTCTTTTGCCCACTTCTCAATAAAGTTGTTTGTTCTTTTCAAGCTCAGTTATTTTAGTTCTTCATAGGTTCTACATATTAGTCCTTTGTCAGATGTACAGTGAAGATTTTCTCCCATTCTATAGATTGTCTATTTACTCTGTTAATTATTTCTTTTGCTGTGCAGAGAGTTTTAGTTTAATTAAGTACCACTTATTTTTATTTTCATTGTTTTTTTCTTCTGAGGTCTTAGTCATAAATTCTTTGCCTAGACCAATGTTCATAAGAGGTTTTCCTAAGTTTTCTTCTAGATTTCTTATGACATCAGGTCTTAAATTTAAGTCTTTAATCCATCTTGAGTTAATTTTTGTGTATGGTTAGAGATAGGAATCCAGTTTCATTCTTCTACATGTGGCTCTCCAGTTTTCTCAGAATCATTTATTTTAATAGAGTTTGCTTTCCCCCATGTGTGTTTTTGTCTGCTTTGTCAAAGATCAATTGGTTGTAGGTGTATAATTTTATCTATAGGCTCTCTATTCTGTTCCCTTGATATAGGTGCCTACTTTTATACCAGTACCATACTATTTTGGCTACTATATAATTGCAGCATAATTCAACATTAAATAATATGTTGCCTCCAGATCTGTTCTTTGTGCTTAGGATTGCTTTGGCAATTTGGACTCCTTTTTGATTCTGTGTGAAATTTAGGATTTTTTTTTAATTCTATGAAAATTAATGTTAGTATTTTGATGAAAATTATACTAAATCTTTAAATTGTAGATTTTATAACAATATTATGTTAATTTTTTAACCTAGGACTTTACTGAATTTACTTAACAATTCTAGGAGTCTTTAGTGTTTTCTAGATGTAACATCTTATCATCAACAAACAGGGATAATTCGACCCCCTCTTTTCTGATTTGTATGCCTTTTATATCCTGCTCTTGTGTGATTGCTCGGGCTAAGATTTCCAGTACTATGTTGAATAGAAGTGGGGACACTGGGCACACAGATCTTGTTCCAGTTCTTAGAGGGAATGCTTTCAACTTTACCCCATTCAGAATTATGTTGGTTGCGGGTTTGTCACATATGATTTTTATTATTTTGAGATATGTTTCTCCCATGCCCAATTTGTTGAGGGTTTTTGTCATGAAGGGTGCCTGATTTCATGAATACTTTTCCTGCAATTATCAAGATGATTATATGGTTTCATTTTTAAATGTTTGTGTGATGAATCACATTCACTGATTTGTATATGTTGAACTATCCTTGCATCCCTGGAATAAAATCCACTTAATTGTGATAAATTATTTTTATTTATTTCAAAAAAATATGGAACACTTCATGAATTTGCATGTCATCCTTGTGCAGGGGCCATGCTAATCTTCTCTGTATCTTTCCAATTTTAGTATATGTGCTGCCAAAGCTAGTACTGATAAAATTATTTTTTGAATGTGCTGTTGGGTTCAGTTTACTAGTATTTTGTTAAGAATTTTTGCATCTGTGTTCATGAGAGCTGTTGATCTGTAGTTTCTTTTTGTGTGTGTGTCCTTTCCTGGCTTTGGTATTGGGATGATACCACCTCTGTAGAATGAATTAGAGAAATTTTTCTCCTTCTCATTATTAAGGAACATTTTTAGTAGGATAAATACCAGTACTTCTTTACAGGTCTTATAGTATTTGTCCTTGAATCCTTCTGGTGCAGGTCTTTGCTTATTGCCAAGAGATTTTTTTTTATTACTGATTCAGTGCTGATATTCATTATTGGTCTGTTTAGGATTTCTATTTCTTATCACTTCTTGGCCTTTTGGCTAAGATCAAGTGTAGGATTTCTACTTCTTAATTCAAGTTTTGGAGGCATGTGTTTCCAAAAATCTATCCATTTCATCTAAGTCATATAGTTTTTGTGCAAAGAGGTATTCACAATAGTCTCAGATAATCTTATGTATTTCTGTGATATCAGTGGTAATGTGTCCTTTTTCATTTCTGATTGAGCTTATTTGAATGTTTTCTTCTTAATTAATCTAGCTAATGATGTATCAAGTTCATTTTTATCCTTTCTTTTTTTTTCTTTTTTTTGCAGTTTTTGGCCAGGGCTGGGTTTGAACCCGTCACCTCTGGCATATGGGGCCGGCACCCTACCCCTTTATTCTTTCTAAAAACCAATCTTTCATTTCATAGATTCTTATATTGTTTTTTGGTTTCAATTTCATTTAGTTCTGCTCTGATATTTGTTATTTCTTATATTTTGCTATCTTTGTGTTTGGTTTATTCTTGTACTGATTACCAGAGGTGTGGAATTAGGTTGTTAATTTGTGATCTTTCTGTCTTTTTGTTGTAGGCATTTAGCAATTATGAACTTCCCTCTTAGCACTGATTTTGCTATATCCCAGAAGTTTGCCTAGCTTGTGTTAGTATTACCATTAATTTTGAAAAAAAATTATTTCTATCTTAATTTCATCATTGACCCAAAGATCATTCAGTAGCAGGTTGTTTAATTTCATTGTAGTTACATAGTTTTGAGAGTTCCTCTTGGAATTGATTTTCAATTTTATTCCATTGTGGTCTGAGAAAAGACATGGCATTATTTCAATTTTATTATATTTTCTGAGACTTGTTTTGTGGCCTAATATATAGGTTATCCAGGAATATGTTCATGTGGTAATGAGAGAATAAATATTCTACAATTTGGGGGTAGAATGATCTGTAAATGTCTTTTAGGTCTGTTTCTCCTAGAGTACTATTTAAGTCCAATGTTTATTGATTTTCTGCCTCAATAATCTGTCTAGTTTTGTCAGTGGAGTGTTGAAGTCTCCTACTATTATTATGTTGCTGTTTATTCCATTTCCTTTTTCTTTTCTTTTCTTTTTTTTTTTTTTTTAGACAGAGCCTCAAGCTATCACCCTGAGTAGAGTGCTATGGCATCACAGCTCACAGCAAACTCCAACTTCTGGGCTTAAGCTATTCTCTTGCCTCAGCCTCCCAAGTAGCTGGGACTACAAGCACCCACCATAACACCCAGCTATTTTTTGGTTGTAGTTATCATTGTTTGGCAGGCCCAGGCCAGATTCAAACCTGCCAGCTCTGATGTAAGTGGCTGGCACCTTAGCTGCTTGAGCTACAGGTGCCACCCTGTTCCATTTCTTAAGTCTGGTAGTATTCATTTTATGAATCTGAGTGCTCCTTTATGAAATTCACATATATTTAGAATTTTTATATCTTCTTGATGAATTGATCCATTTATTATTACATATAATGAACATCTTTGGCTTTTTCTACTGTTACTGTTTTGAGGTCTGTTATCTGATATAAATATAGCTACTCCTGCTTGCTTTTGGTTTCCATTTGTGTGGAATTCTTTTTCCCACCCCTTTACCTTGAGTCTATGAAACTCTTTATGAGATAAATGGTTTCTAGTAAACAGCAGATATTTGGGTTGTTTTTTTTCACCCATCTGTTCATCCGTATTTTTTTTCTTTTTCTTTTCTTTTTTTTTCTTTTTTTTTTTTTTTTTTTTAGAATTTCAAATAGAAGTCTTGTATTAAGCATGAGGCTGTCTCAATAAAGTCTAAAGCAGACTAAATGAGAAAGCATTGAGGGGTCTGAAGTTGGGGTTTTTCTAGTCTGAAAGTTGGCAAAGGGCCAAACATGCGGTCTTGAAAGTTAGCAATTAGAAGCAAAAAGAAAGTTGGCAAAACAAGCAGAAAGCAAACACAGGGTCCTCATGACATCTTTTACAGAAGCGAACCTTGCAATTTAGTGGTTTAGTCAATAGGTAACATAAAGGGCAGTTAGATAACAATAAGGTAACATAATGCAGATCTAGCAACTAATGGATAAGTAAAACAATTTGTCACAGCACTCAGCTCGTTAACTCTTATTATGACAGTACTTGGACCATTTGTTCTTATCTTGTCCTGTTCCGGCCTGATCTGGACCAATCTTATAAGAGTAATGGTGCCTGTCATCATTTCAGAGTTACAGTGTCCTCATCTTTTTGTCCTTTCATCTTTTATCCTACACAGCCCCCTGGTGCAAGTCGGTGGTGGGTGGTATCCATCTAATGGGGGTGATGAGCCTGCTGGCACCCATCTCAACAGTTCTCCAAAACCACTGGCCTTCTGATAATATAGCTTGTTTGGATCTTAACCTCATCTCTGTATATTGGCTGTTCAGCGACAGGCAGCCAAACTCTCTTTGTCCTGGAACAAATTCAGGCTGGGCAAATGGGAAGTTATACCATTTGGGGTTATTTGTTTGTTTGTTTGTTTGTTTTAGACAATTCTCACTTTGTCACCCTGGGTAGGATGTCATGGTGTCACATCTCAAAGCAACCTCAAACTCCTGGGCTTAAGTGATCCTCCTGCTGACCCATACCTTTCACCATTAACTAAGATAGACTCTCACTGGATTAAAGATTTAAACTTAAGACATGAATGTTTTTTTCTAATCTGTATCTTTTAAGTGAAGTATTTAAAGCATTTAATTTAATGTTAATACTGAGAAGTGAGATACTATTCCACTCATCATGTTTGTTGTTACCTATTTGCTTTGTATTCTTCCTTGTGCTCCTGTTTTATAAGAGCTGTGAGTTTTTACTTTTGAATATTTCTACACTGGTGAGAATTGGCTGTTCTTTTTGGTATTGAAAACCCTTTTGAGCATTTCTTGTAGGGTAGTCCAGTGGTGACAAATTTCCTTAGTGTTTGCTTATCTTAGTAAGATTTTATTTTTCCTTCATTTATGAAACTTAGTTTTTCATTGTATAAAATTCTTGACTGAAAGGTATTCTATTTAAGAATACTAAATATGAGACCCAAATCGCTTCTTGCCTGTAAGGTTTCTTCTAATATGTCTACTTATGGGTTTTCCTTTGTAAGTTATTTGATGTTTTTGTCCCATACCTTGTAGGACTTTCTCTTTCATTTTGACTTTGGCCAGACCAATGACAACATCCTGTGGGGTTGTCCTGCTTGCAATGAATCTTCCAGGAGCTTAATGACCTTCAAGTATCTTGGTGTCTAAATCTCTGGCAAAACCATGGAACTTTTCCTCCATATTTCCTCAGATTGGTTTCCATGCTTTTTCCTTCATCTTCTTCAGAAATACTTATGATTGGGTATTTTACATAGTCCCATATTTCTCAGGGACTTTATTCATTTCTCTTTAATTTTTTGCTTTATTTTTGACTGACTGGGTTAATTCAAAAGCCTTGTCTGCAAGCTCTGAAATTATTTCTTCCACTTGGTCTAGTCCAGCAGTTCTCAACCTGTGGGTTGCAAACCCTTTGGGAGTCGAACGACCCTTTCACATGGGTTTGCCTAAGACCATCTTGCATATCAGATATTTACATTATGATTCATAACAGTAGAAAAATTACAGTTATGAAGTAGCAACAAAAATAATTTTATGGTTGGGGGTCACCACAACATGAGGAACTGTATTATAAGGTTGCAGCATTAGGAAGATTGAGAATCACTGGTCTAGTCCATTTGTAATAATTTCCAATGTATTTTGAAATTCCTCAAATGACTTTTTCATTCCTAGAAGTTCTGCTATTTTTTTAAAATATTTACCTCTTTAGTGAATTTTTCATTTATGTCCTGCATTTTTTTATTTCTATTAGTTTTCAAATTTCTCTCAATGATCCCATTGAACTTACTGAAGAACTATACTTTGAATTCCATATCTCACATTGCAAAAGTTTCTTTTTAGTTGGAGTCCAAGTGGGATCCTTTGGGGGTGCCTAAAAAGCTTTTCTTTTCATGTTGTCAGAGTTCTTGTGCTGGTTCCTTCTCATCTTGAAACTCTTCCCTCAACTCAAAACAGATAGCTTTGCAGTTCATATGTTCACTGCTGGGAAGTGCTGTTCAGCTGCCTATCAGCTCATGCAGGTACGTGTGTACTGTGGTGTTGCTAGCAATTTGGGTCAGTTGGATCTCAGACTTCTGAGAGAGTGTTCAGGTGCCAGAAATAGTAAGCTATGTTAGATAATCCCCAGTTCCCAGGCATCAAGATGGCATGCTTGAGTCCTGGAGTACCAGACAAAGACTAAGCTGACAAACTAGCTCTCAAGTCTCCCTGGTTCAGGTACTGGCTATGATAGTGGAAGGTGGGGTAATGTGTGCCAGTAGAATGGTCAGATATTCTAGAGAAAGGCAGATGCACCGATAGCTTGCAACAGGAAGGGCAGGCCCCTCTTCACAAGATTAGCTGAGGTAGGCAGCTGTTTGAATCACAAGCCAATCACACTTCCCTCTCTCAGCAGTGACAGTGGTCTCTGTCCTTCAGGATCACAAAAGCATCCAGATTCCCAGTTCCCACCCTGCTCCAGGTGCAACAGAAGTGGTGGAGGCAGTTCAACCCGCTGTGTGCAGGGTTATTAGAATAGCTATGTGCTATGGCTGAAATGTTCTATCCAGTGATTTGTGGTTGTGCCAAGGACTTGCCTTCAGGGAAGGTAGGCGCCAACCAAAAGAGATAGGCAACTCGGTGAGAAAAGTGACATCCCTTTTCTCCCTCAGGAGAGGTGGTAACTTTTGTCTTTGTGGCACCTGAAAACACTAGCTGCAGCTCTTTATATGAAAGGGAATTAGCCATAAGCTCTTTGGAAGCCAAGGTGTGATAGGCGCTCTATCAGAGTGCTAAATGCCCTAGGCTTAATCATTCCCTGTAAAACCCTCATCAGTACTAAATGGAAACAGCCAGCATAGGTGTGATAAGTGCTTCTCTTTTGTTTTAATGTCACATACATATATAACTGAGATTCAAGGAGGAACTATTACTATAGACAGCTTTGATACTCATGCATGAACTCAATAACATGTGCTCAGTGACCAGTCATCAACTTACTTTGAAAAAGTGATGTGATTGGTCACTGATCATGATGTGCACCTGTAATTTATGCAATTATTTGTAGTCTAATAATGTGCATCTATTATTTGTGGACCAAATTGCTAGCAGCAAGAGTTTGTTATTTTATGCAGGCACTCACAGTTAATGTACCGTGATGACTACATTTAAACCATATTGTTGGCAGACTGGTGTTATTTAACTAAATTGTGTTGATGGAAATTTATTCATACTGGAAACATGAAAAGGGAGGTGTTGCTATAAATTATAATCAGACTGATTCTATCTATATACCTAAATAAAGGAAGGAAGATGAAAACTCAGAAATGGGTACAATGCTATATTGGCTTTCACCTTATCTAGTGTTGCTTTGTTATTTCAAAGAACCCTCTCAAGCACTATCCCTGGGACCAAAAAAGCAAAAGCTGAGACCCAGGAGATTTTCAAATGACATTTGACCAATAGAAACCTAGGCCCACATGATTTATATGTAAATTTACGCTCATAAATACTTATAAGTGGCATCAAAGATCACTTTTGGAGACTCCCTGTGACTGAGTACTTACCCCTCCATAATAGCTGTCTTGCACATTATAAAAGGCAGCTAACCTGAGAGATGAAGGAGTTTACTTTTGTGTATTCTTATTCCATGGAAACAGATTTGGGATGTTCTAGTGCCCTCTTCCCATAATGCCAATGTGAACAACTAGGTCAGTCAAGTTCCCTTAAATTCTGCAGACCCAATCAATTAGTCTTTCTTTTCACTGCATTCTCCAGGGTACCAATAAAGGCACCTTGGGCCATTATGGCCCAAGAGAAAGTTTCTAATAAAACATTTTCCATTCATCATCAAATGGATAGACCGTGATTCCTGATTATCACTGGCATCCTATGAAAACATATTTTTCCCTTCATGTGTCATTTTTTTTTAAGGGACTACTTTTGGAAAATGTAATTGGTATCATTTTAGGACTAACATTTCAAACTGGAAAAATCATCTTTACTATAATTATGAAGATTAACAGGAAAGTATTTCCAAATGCAAAAGTTTGCTTTTGAGCCAACAGTTTTCATAAGTGCACATATCCAATAAATTAATAAGACAATCTCACCCACTTCATCACCCCATCACTACATCTATCTATACCTGATTGCAGGGATACCTATGTTTCATTCTTTCTTTCTCCCAAACTCAGTGGTAAGCTCACAAGACTGATATCACTATAACCTAAGCTGAAGGATCCCTCATACAAAACAATGAAGTATGAAACAAGCACTAAGCTCTGCCAGATACTGATAGGGGAAAAATGCACAAGTAGAGTCCAATAACTGTGAAGGTATTTTTCCACCTAACCATGGGAAAAATCTAATAAAGACCTTGATCCTGATTTTCGATCTAGATTAACAAATTTATTTGATCTTAAGAGAAATAGGTGAGGCCAGAGCAGTGGCTCATGCCTTGTAATCCCAGCATTCTGGGAGGCCAAGTTGGGTGGATTGCTTGAGCTCCCTAGTTCGAGAAGAGCCTGAGTCAGAGTGAGACTCCATCTCTAAAAAAAATAGCTAGGAGCTGTGATGCCCAGGCACTCTACTCAGGGCGACAGCTTGAGGCTCTGTCTCAAAAAAAAAAAAAAAAAAATAGCTAGGCATGGTGGCGGCTATAGTACCAGCTACTAGGGAGGCTAAGGCAAGAGAATTGCTTGAGCCCAAAAGTGTGAGATTTCTGTGAGCTATGACACCCTGGCACTCTACCAGGGGCAAGAAAGTGAGACTCTGTCTCCAAAAAGAAAGAGAAATAGGTGGGACAAAGGACAAGGTGGACTGTATCACAACTGGATGGACCCAGATAAAATCCTCCAGGTCTGGTCATCCCCAAGAAGTATGTGTGATACTGACTGAAATGGAATCCGATTCCAGCACCTGCCCAATCTGTCCCTGTTACCTCCCACCTAAAGGCAAGAAGCTGAAAGCCCTGGGGTTATTTCATCTAGTAAACTTTCTGTCTGTATCAGTAAGACTGGTATTCCACCATAAGCAAGATGGTGGAATAGTAAATCTCAGGATCCATTCCCCCCATGGAAAGTTCAACAAGCAACTATCCACAGACTAGACAACTTTTTCTAAAAACCCAATACTTGGAAATAAGACTAAGATATCCATGTGGTCCACAGAACTTAATGAGAACCAAAGTAGAAGAGTAAAAATGGTATCATTTTGACTACCCCAATCCTCCCCCTCCCCCAAGTCAGCACAATGTCAGGTAGAGAGGATTCCCTGGGTCCATGGTTTATACAGGGATAAAAGAGAATTGAAGGCAGTCATTCAGCTTCCTTACCATTCCAAGATGCTTTCCAGGAAGCCCAGTATGGTCTTGCCTCACAGGAAACACTAGAGGTAACAGCATGACCATGGTCATGTAGAAGTAAAGAAAAGAGGCAGAGATCAAAGTTACCAGTGTGTGGACGTTGGTGGTACCTCTGGGTTCCAGCTATGATACCCAATGCCAGTCAAATTCACAGCTCACTTGCAAAGCTGACCTGGTTATCTTCAGAAGCACAGTGGGAACTTTGACCTAGCTTGAGTCTTTAAATGGCTAGTCTCCATCCCTAGCCTCTGAGCCCACTCCAACAACAATCTCCTGTCCAGGCAAGGAGATGCCCACCTCTTCTCTATTTCAAAGTATAGGGGATAATGCTTCTTGACCCTGTAAGTCAGGCAATAGTTCATCTCAGTCAAAAAGCTCATTCAATACTCCCACCCAGGCAGGGATACGCCCCATCTCTGTGCATTTTAAAGAAGACTAGAGTCTAGACTTGCTTGACCAAATAGCTGCTCTACTCAGCCAAACGTTGATCCCACAGCTCCACCCTGACAGAAAAACAATCTAAAATTGTGCTTTTCTAAAGGCCACAGCCTCTGGTCCCTCTTTTCTCAAGCAGAAACTGTACCTAAGTTTGGAGTCCTGCTTCCAGCCCTGCCCAACTGCAGATCATAAATAGTGTAATAACCTAGCCAGAGAATATATTCTGTGACTGACCTGACCAGAAACCATCACAGTACCCAGCCAACAGTTCCACCTGACAACAGAACCTAGCCAATAGTCTTTCCAAAACAGTGAAGCTCACCTAGCAGGCCCACCCAATGTCAGAGCAAACACAGCAGCCCCGCCAACTAGATAAGCCACAGTACACTCTGACTTCCTTCCTTCACTGCTGAATTATGCTAAACATTTCAAGAAGAACTAATACCAATTCTCAAACTCTTCTAAAAACTCAAAGAAGGAATATTTCCAAACTCTTTTTATGAGTCCAGCATTATCCTAATACCAAACACTTTACAAAAAAAAGAAAATTACCAGGTGAACATAAATGAAAATTTTTTCAACAAAATATTGTCAAAACAATCAACAACACATTAAAAGGATTACCTACCATGATTGAGTGGGATTTACCCCTGGAATACAAGGATGGCTCATTGCAAACCAATCAAAGAATAAAGGACAAATACCGTATTATCATCCTTAGATACAGAAAAATATTTGACAAAATTCAACATTTTTTTATTATAAAAACTCTCACTAAATTAGGTATAGAAGGAATGTAACTCAACACAATAAAGGCCATAGATGGCAAGCCCACAACAAATATTATACTCAATGGCGAAAAAACAAAGTTGAAAGCATTTCCACTAAGATGTGGAATAAGACAAGGATACCCACTCTCACCCCTTGTATTCAATATTATGTTAGAAGTCCTTGCCAGAGCAATGAGGCAAGAGAAAGAAATAAAAGGCATCCATACAGAAAAGGAAGAAGTGAAATTATCACAGTTTGCTAAGAGCAGCAGGTCTTTGCTCCCTCAGTTCTTCTCCCTTCATTATTCCCTTTCCAGCAATCAACTGTTCAGTCTACAGAGTACTTTATACTTTGATCACAAAATTACTAGGTGTAAAACTACTTTAAAATTAGGTGCAGCTCAGTGCCTGTAGCATAGTGGTAACAGCGCCAGCCACATACACCAAGGGTGGCAGGTTTGAACCCAGCCCGGGCCAGCTAAACAACTGCAACAAAAAAATAGCCAGGCATTGTGGCAGGCACCTGTAGTCCCAGCTACTTGGGAGGCTGAGGTAAGAGAATCACTTAAGCCCAAGAATTGGAGGTTGCTGTGAGCTGTGACACTACAGCACTCTACCAAGGGTAACATAGGAGACTCTGTCTCAAAAAATAAATAAATAAAATAAAATTAGATGAGTCCAAAGTCCAGGATACAACTCATATGAAATTTCCCTTTTCCAGGTAACCCTCCTTTCCAAAGCCAAAAGCACTTTAATGTGTTCTCTCAGTCACTTGAAAATTCAGGTCTTGCCTGCCTGAGCCCTAGTGAGCCTTTTTGAAGCTGCTAAAATTCAAGCTCAGTGGTTGTACTTCTTTCCACTCCAAAAATTAGCAATTATCCAACTACTCAGCCTTTAGCTTTAGTTGCCCCAATATGCTACTTCTCTGAAAAACTTATCTGGTGTCAGTGCTCCTTCTTCCTAGCCTGCCACGAAATTTTTCTTTTTTTTCCCCCCACTCTTTTTTTTTTCATTAAATCTTAACTGTGTACATTAATGCATTTATGGGGTACAATGTGCTGATTTTATACACAAGTTGGAATGCTTACATCAAACTGATTAACCTTCACCTCACTTACTTAATTATTGTGTTAAGACATTTATACTCTACTCTGACTAGATTTGACATGTACCCTTGCAATATGCACCATAGGTAAGGTCCCACCAATTACCCTCCCTCCAGTCAGCCTCCCCCCTCCTTCTTTCTGGACTATAGACATGTTTTATCATTCATTTGAATGTGTAGATAATTATATGTTGATTTTATAATAGTATTGAATACACTGGATGCTTTTTCTTCCATTCTTGAGATACTTTACTAAGAAGAGTATGATCCAGCTCCATCCATGTAAACATAAAAGGAGTAAAGCCTCCATCTTATTTTAAGGCTGCATAATATTCCATGCTATACATATACCACAACTTGCTAATCTATTCCTGGGTTGATGGGCACTTGGGCTGCTTCCATGACTTGGCAATTATGAATTGAGCTGCAACAAACATTCTGGTGCAATATATTTGTTGTAAAGTGATTTTTGGTCTCCTGGATATATAACCTAATAGAGGAATTGCAGGATCAAATGGCAGGTCTACTTTATTTCCCTAAGAGTTCTCCAAACTTCTTTCCAAAAGGAACATATTAGCTTGCATTCACACCAACAGCGCAGAAGTATTTCCTTTTCTCCACATCCACGCCAACATCTGAGTTTTGGGATTTTTGTTATGTGGGGTAATCTTACTGAAGTTAGATGATCTCTCAAAGGGGTTTTGATTTGCATTTCTCTGATGATTAAAGATGATGAGCATTTTTTCATGTGTCTATAGACCATGTGCCTGTCTTCTTCAGAGAAGCTTCTGTTCAAGTCTCTTGCCCACAATAAAATGGGATCACTTGTTCTTTTCTTCTTAATAAGTTTCAGTTCTCTATAGATCCTTATTATCAAACCTTTGTCAGAAACATAACCTGCAAATATCTTCTCCCATTCTGAGGGATGTCTGCTTGCATTACTTACTGTGTTCTCGGCCCTGCAGAAGCTTTTTAGTTTGATCAGATCCCAGTAATGTATTTTTGGTATTGCTTCAATTGTCTGGGGGGGGGGTCTTCCTCATAAAATATTCTCCCAGGCCAATTACTTCAAGTGTTTCTCCTGCACTCTGTTCAAGTATCTTTATGGTTTCATGTCTTAATTTTAAATCTTTTATCCAGTGAGAGTCAAATTTTGTTAATGGTGAAAATGGGGGTGCAGTTTCAGTAAGAGTTTTTTTTTTTCTGTTTTTGGCCGGGGCTGGGTTTGAACCCACCACCTCTGGCATATGAGGCCAGTGCCCTACTCCTTTGAGCCACAAGCACTGCCCGGGGGTCCAGTTTCAGTCTTCTACAAATCACCAGCCAATCCACCCAGCACCATTTGTTAAATGAGGAATCTTTCCCCCAATTTATTTTTTTTGATAGACTAATCAAATATCAAATGAAGATAAGTGTCTGAGTTTATCTCTTGATTCTCTCTTCTGTTCCACACATCTACCTCTCTGTTTTTGTGCCAGTACCATTTATTGTATAGCCTGAAGTCTGGTAGCATGATTCTTCCTGATTTGTTCTTATTTCTGAGTAATGCCTTGGCTATTCGAGGTTTTTTTCTGATTCCATATAAAACGAAGTACTATTTTTTCCAGATCTTTAAAGTATGACAGTGATGCTTTAATAGGGACTGCATTTAAATTTGTATATTGTTTTGGGTAGTATGGACATTTTAACAATGTTGATTCTTCCAAGCCAGGAGCACGGTATGTTTTTCCATTTGCTAACATCTTTAGCCACTTCTTTTCTCAGAGTATCATCGTTCTCTTCATAGAGATTTTTCACATTCTTTGTTAGGCAAATTCCAAGGCCAAATTCCCATTTCATCTTCTTTGGCACTACAGGAAAAAGAACAGAGTCCTTGACTATTTTTTCAGCTTGACTATTGATATATATAAAAGCTACTGACTTATGAGTATTGATTTTATATCCTGAGATGCTGCTGTATTTCTTGATCACTTCTAAGAGTTTTGTAGTTGATTCCCTGAGATTTTCCAAATATAGTATCATATCATCAGTGAAGAGTGAGAGTTTGAACTTCTCTGACCCCATTTGCATATACTTGATTGCCTTCTTTTGCCTGATTGTAACGGCTAAGACTTCCATTACTATGTTGGATAGCGTGGAGACAAGGGACATCATTGCCTAGTTCCTAATCTGAATGAAAATGTTTTCAATTTCACTCTATTCAATATGATATTGGCTGTTGGTTTGCTGTAGATGGCCTCTATTAGTTAAGACATAACCTGTCTAAGCCTATTTTCTTAAGTGTTCTGATCATGAAAGGATGCTGGATATTATCAAAAGCTTTTTTTTGCACCAATTGAGAGAATCCGATGGTCTTTGCTTTTTATTTTGTTTATGTTATGTATTATATTTATAAATTTACATATGCTGAACCAACCTGGGAGACCCTGGGATAAAATCAACTTGGTCATGGTGTATAATTTGTTTGATGTGTTGCTGGATTCTGTTTGCTAGGATCTCATGGAATATTTTTACATCTATATTCATTAATGATATCAGTCTATAATTTTCTTTCATTGTTGGATCTATTCCTGGTTTGGGGATCAGAGTGATATTTGCTTCATAGAATGTGTTGGGAAGTATTCCTTCTTTTTCTATGTTTTGGAAAAGGTTATGTAATATAGGTACTAGTTTCTTTTTAATGGTTTGGAGAATTCTGATGTGAAGCCATCTGGTCCTGGACTTTTCTTTTTGGGGAGATTTCATGAAGTTGATGCTATTTCAGTACTTGATATAGGTCTATTTGACATTTCCAATTCTTTCTGGCTGAGTCTAGGAGGGTAGTGTGCTTCCACGTATTGGTCTATTTCCTCCAGATTTTCATGTTTCTGAAAATAGAGTTTTTATAGTATTTAGTAAGGATTTTTTTAATTTTTGAGGTGTCTATTGTTATTTCACCTTTATCATTTCTGATTGATGATATTAGAGATTTTATTTTTCTGTTTATGGTTAGGTTAGCCAAAGGTTTATCAATTTTGTTAATCTTTCCAAAAAACCAACTTTTTGATTTGTTGATCTTTTGGATGATTCTTTTATTTTCAATTTCACTTAATTCTGCTCTAATTTTGGTTATTTCTTTTCTTCTTCTGGGTTTGGGGTTGGAATGATCTTCCTTTTCCAGTTGCTTGAGATGTCCCATTAAGTGTTGACTTTCTCTCTTTCCATTCTCTTAAGGAAAGCTTGCAACACTATAAATTTCCCTTTTGGGACTGCATTTGCAGTATCCTGCAGGTTCTTTCTGATAACTCATGTCTTCATTGTTATGTTCCAAAACTTTGGTAATTTCCTTATTAATCTCATCTATGACCCAGCTATCATTCAGCATAAGGTTATCTAGTTTCCATGACTTTGTCTGAGTATGAAAATTCCTGTTGTTGTTGAGTTAAACTTTTATTCCATGATGGTCCAAGAAAATACAAGGAATAATTTCTATTTATTTAAATTTGCTGAGGTTAGACTTGTGACCTAAGATGTGGTGAATTTTGGATAATATTCCATTGGTTGATGAGAAGAATGTGTATTAAGTTTTATTAGAATGAAGTGTTCTGTAGATGTCTGTTAAGTCCATTTGTTGTCCTCAGAAGAATGGAAAGAGAGGAAGTTAGCAACTTAATGGGACATCTCAAGCAACTGGAAATGGAAGAACACTCCAACCCCAAACCCAGTAGAAGAAAAGAAATAACCAAAATCAGAACAGAACTAAATGAAATTGAAAACAAAAGAATAATACAACAGATCAATAAATCAAAAAACTGGTTTTTTGAAAAGGTCAACAAAATAGATAAACCTTTGGCCAACCTAATCAAGAAAAAAAGAATAAAATCTCTAATCTCATCAATCAGAAATGACAGAGATGTAATAACAACAGACTCCTCAGAAATCCAAAAAATCCTTAATGAATATTACAAGAAACTTTACTCTCAGAAATGTGAAAATCTGAAGGAAATTGACTGATACTTGGAAGCACGTCACCTTCCAAGAATTAACCAGAATCATGTGGAAATGTTGAAATAACATCAACCATACAAAACCTCCCCAAAAAGAAAAGTCCAGGACCAGATGGCTTCACGTCAGAATTCTACCAAAACTTTATAGAGGAATTAGTACCTATATTACTTAACCTGTTCCAAAAGATAGAAAAAGAAGGAAGACTACCCAACACATTCTATGAAGCAAACATCACCCTGATCCCCAAGCCAGGAAAAGACCCAAGAAGAAAAGAAAATTATAAACCAATATCACTAATGAATACAGATGCAAAAATATTCAACAAGATCCTAACAAACAGAATCCAGCAACACATCAAACAAATTATACATCATGACCAAGTTGGTTTTATCCCAGGGTCTCAAGGCTGGTTCAATATACATAAATCTATAAATGTAATTCAGCACATAAACAAATTAAAAAACAAAGACCAT
>CAUYPK010082124.1:0-26608 GCA_963574355.1 Loris lydekkerianus
GTTCTGGTTGAGGAAGCAGCTCCCGTGTGTGACACACCTGGGTCCAGCAACAGGGCTGCGCGTGGTGCGCACGGTTCTGGGAGTGCATGGCGCCCAGTGAGTTTGGCACAGAGAACCCAAGGCTCCAGCAGTCTCTGGCCATGAGAAGGGCTCTGTGCAGAGGAGGGAAGGCTCCAGAAGGCATGCAGCTACCAGAGTCCCTGGCCAGATGAACGGGCTAGTGTGGAGGCTGGGAGGACACAGAAGGAAGGATGCAGGGTTGCATGGCTCCTGCAGTTCCTGGTCAGGGAATGTGGAGGCCTGGTGGGTGCAGGTCACCGGTCGGGGGTAGCTGCACAGCTCTTATGGAGGTTGGGGTGATGCCAAGCCCAGGAGTTTGAGGTTGCTATGAGCTGTGACGTTACAGCACTCTACTTAGGGCAACAGCCCAAGGATTCAGTGTGCCAAAATCGTCTCACTCTGCCCCTAAGGATTAAGGCTATAAGGCAGCTCAGTTCCCGCCTTTATGCTGCTCAGTCACTAGGTTATTTTGTCCCGCTTGATCCTTGCTCTGGGACCCTGAGGGTGGAGCTTGTCGGGGCAGATCTTTCACAATAGCTTCCTGCACCCAGCTGAGTGTCTCAGTGTCTGAGTGTCTCAGTGATCCACTCACTGAGTGAGCCACTCAGTGGCTGAGTGGCTCAGTCTGGTGCCCCAGACAATTCCCAAAGTCTCCACACTCCTGCTCAAGCTCTCCGCAAGGCAGTACCACTGAGTGCCAAGTCCACGAACACTAAAACAGTTCACAGGTAAGGCCTTTCCAGTTTGCCGTGTTCACTGTTGTTTGTACTTATGGTTGCCAGCGTGATTAGGTCGATTGAACACACGCAACTGCTTGCCATTTTTTCACTGTTTTTGTCCTCCTCTTGGGGTCCAGAAGTCCCTTGCTAGCTCCCTATATCCTCAAAGGGAAGATTATAGGCAGATCCCATCGGCCAGAGATGCCTGGAGTCTTGTCTCTCCATACTCGCTGTGCCCAGTTACAGGGAAGCTGTTACTCAGCCGCCATCTTTAATCTCTCTGCTATTTAGCACAGTCATCTACTTTATGGTTACATCTAACAGGCTCTTTCCGCATCTTCATATATTTATCATTGTGTCATTTTATGCAAATTTTGCCTTCTATTTCCAGGCTGAGGACTGTCTAGCAGGATCTTCTGAATTCCCAGTGTTCTACCCAAAATGGCATGCACTATAGTCTGTTATTCAAGAAGACACTTATGCTATTTTGAGGGCACATTTCTATCAGATTTGTGGCCTTGGCCTAGCATAAAATAACAGCCTTCAGTTTTTTTTTTTTTTTTTAAATCACCTGTGCTATGCATCTAATTCAGCAGAACTAAAGAGGCAGTAAAGGTGTCACACAGTGCTTATTTTCTGAGATCCCCAAACTCCTCAGTTTTTGATTCAGATAAACATTACTATAATAAAATGATTTTCAACTGGTGTGCAGCAGCACACTGGTATGCCATGAGAGGATCTTAGGTGTGCCACAAAAAATTTTAAAGATCATTAAGTATATTATCTTCAAATATATTCAAAGTACAGTAAACATATTTGTTTGTTACTTTGTTTTTGATCAACATAATTTAAGTGTGCCACAGAAGTTTAAGTATAAGTTCAAGTGTGTCGTGAGATTAAAAAGGTTGAAAAACACTGCTCTAGTGTGACAGAATGTCACTGTCTCTCAATTGTCACATACTCTGTACTCAATAAGGGTTTTGTTCCAAACTCTAAGACAAAGGGGAAAAGGGGGGGGCTCTCCTGAAGTTGTGAGTGATGAGTAGATGGACAGCTGGTGAGGAAAGCTTTTGCAACAATCTCTGAATGGTGATGTCAGTAACCCCTCATCAGCCATGAACCTGGCCTTCAATTTTACCAATGACCTTGACTGCTTTTGAAGGCTTTTTAAAATATTTATTTTGTAATATTTCAAACACATACAAAATTAATTACAAGACACAGTACAATAACATTTTGTATATCCACTATCCAGATTGAAACATTATTAAAAACTTGGTACATTTATTTTATTTATGATCAAAAATATTTTAAATCATTGTTCATTTATCTTGGGATTTATATCCCATATAATTCATCATGTAGATCTAAAAATCACAATGAACTTAAAACATGTGCAATCATCACCCCTAACAAAATTACTAATTACGGTATTGCTTGGTATTATCTAACATTAAGAACATTATCACTTTTTTCTCATACATGTATTCTCAAAAATGTTATTTTGCAGTCTGTGTGATCCTATCAGAATCTAAACAGGGTCATTTAAACATTACATTTTGCTTTTTATTCACTCTTTCTCTGGAGCAGTACCTAGTAATTTTTTTATACTACTGGTTTACAGATACTAGGTGTCTGAAATTCATGTAAATTCATGTAAGAGTTTGACATGCTATTGACGTGTAGATTTTAACACACTCTGGAGTTTTCTGCTTACTTCTTTGTGGGTTGTCTAGTTGTTTCTCCAATTCCTATATGTATTTTCTGTGACTATATTTCTCCCCATATTAGCTCCACAGGTTTGATTATATTCGGGTCTGAATTATTCTGCAAAAAGTCTTTCTCTGCTATTGCCATGGGCTTCACCACCAGGCCTGTACATCAGTTTCATGTGTAGTGGTGCTAAGTGGGCGAGCTCTTTGCCATTTGTACCTGACAGCTTCTAGGTAGCTTCTTATGGCTTCTTCTTAGGATTGAAACTATTAAATACTTAAGATAAAACTACATTTTCCCAGGGTATCATGTTTGCTTCACTTTTCACAAGGTGATCTTTGTTTTTTAACATACTCAGTATTTTACCTGGCATAAAATGACCAACTTACCTTACAGATGCCAGTTGTCTCTTTATAACAGATTTTAGTTAAAGTTCACTATGTTTTAAGGAAAATAGCTGAGATTCAGTTGCACAGTTACAGTTGTCCCAATACTCTAAGGGAGAACAGATAATACTTTGTAATCTCATTAAAACTATGTTGGCAGCTGCTCACCCTCAAGTGAACAATTCTACTCAGCACGATTGGAATTCTATAAAATAGCAGGACTGCATTGCATTAACTCCGAGTCATGGGTTTCCATGTCATTTTATTTAGATGAGAAAAGGTAAACTTGTTTCTTTGTTCATCAGGAAAGATGCTGCTATGGAATTAGGACTAGGATGGAATAGGCTGAAGAGTCCAATGAAACAGCCATACTCACCAGTTCCAGCATGTTGTAAGGCAAAGTTTGTTATTAGTGGACTTGTTTTTCTTTCAGAGCTGAGGAAGCAAAATTTTAGAAGTCCTGGTAGATATAATTACTCTAGTAAATATAAAAAGATTTGGGCATAATTTCAATTATAATAAATTGAATCATCAGTTTTCAAATGTGATAAATAATTTCACTACCGATTAATCAGAAGGTATAAGTCACAGAAGCTGAAATACATTTACACTGTTACATGATCCTGCTCTTTTCCCTTTTCTATTAGGTTACTGGTTTGTGTAATCATGAATACATATGTTTAAAAAAAAAATTAGTTCCTTGAATCATCAGCATCACTAGAGCTGATTTGAATGCAGAATTTCGGGCCCCACCTCAGACCTACTGATTTAGAATCTCTGGGGCCACATCAGAGTCCCTGTTGTGACAAGCCCTCCAGATGATTCTTCTACATATTGGAGTTTTAGATGCACAGATTGAACCACGCCAAATGTAGGTGTCTGAACGTAGTTAGGGGTGACTCAGGAAAGGCCCACAAAAGCACTCCTGGAAAATTAAACGACACCTTGGGAATTGATAACCATAGTAATTCATCTGGAACTTCTCTGCTTAGGAGATTCCGTACTGAGTAGAGGCCTCTGAGGCTGATAGTCAATTGTTCTGTTATGCTCCATAGTCTCCAACTTTGACACTGAAAATCCTGTGTCCCAAGAAACCCTAAGTTCCAGGCAAAGTAAGGCAATTGGTCATTCTAACCAACACGTGGCCAGCAACCCAGTGAATCAGTACACGGGACAAGAACCCTTAGGGTCTCTGCTGCCTTCCTGATGTTGTGATACGGCTCTGTGGAATGTCACTGTGGAGCTGAGTTGCCAGATGCAAGTTTCTAAATGTGGTAGTTTACAATTTGATCTGAAAGTAACTTTACCCTCATTTCACTATTTTTTCACTTTGTTTAATGGTTAAGAGGATGACTCTAAGCTAGGCTTTGGTGTTAGAGGTTTGTTTCTTTCATTTTCTAGCTGTGTGGTCAGTTTCTTTATCTGGGAAGGAAGTACCCACTCCTGGTGTTATTTGGTGTATCGAATGAACTTCAACATTGAGAACAGTCCTGGTAGACCATAAAAGCTCGATGAATTTCATATATTATTCCTAGTAATTCAGGAACTAATATGGTAGATGCATATACTTTGGGAGTGACATTATCATTTGGCCATTTTAAAGGCCTCATTTAATACGAGAATCAAAAATACAATTTGGTTTTGTTTGTACCTCACAATCAATCATTTGGCCATGTCTAGCTGGACTGTGGTGTTCACAAGGATTCTGATGCTACATTTAATGTAGTAGTGAACAAAATGGACATGGCCCATACCCTCATGGAAATAAGGATCTTATGTAGAAGCTTGATGACAAATAAAATGTCATGCTGATAGCCATAGAATTGCAGTGTAGAGGTAATTGCTGTGGGAAGATAGTTCTCAGCAGGTCACCTGTGTTTCTCTGTGCCTTGTGAGTGCGGGCACTGACTGACCTTTTTCTGGACTATCTTTTCAAGGACATTCATATGGTAAACAGCTTTGGGAGACAGAGATAGTGTCTCTCTCCAGAGCAAAGCACAGGTACATAATCCAATGTAATAAAGCTAATGTCTCCTGGATGAAAGGGCAAGTAAGTTTTTGTCCATTATAGAAGAGTTGGGTTCCCTAAGCTCAGGGACCCCCTTCTGGAACCTTCGGGGACCCTCTTCTGTATTAAGAGTGTGGATGCCATTGGCTCTCTCTGCATCTCCTAGTGGGAGCTGGGACAGGAAAGCAGTGACAAAATATTATGCCAAAATATGAATATCTGGCTATTGCTATTCCTATGAGTAAAGATCATGCTTTGTCTCTGGTCCAAGAGTCTATAAGTTTCTATTGATATCAGCACCCATGAAACTGTACCAGGCTAAATCGTTTGCTTGCATCAAGAGTAAAATCTTATTTTTTGCCTTGGGTTTAATGGATAAGTTTTTTCTCTCTGTGTGTCTCTCCCTCGAATAACAATAAATGCAGGATAGTGCAATTCTTGGACCAAAGTTTCTCATAAGAACTTGGAGACATACAAGTTCCATTTATAATGTGAAATTCATCTTTTTGAGAAAGGATCTTGTTTGCAACGAAATCACATCTTGATATGACTAACTTGCAAATAACATTTAACATAAACAAATTCTCTATTCATAAAGCTCCAAAATAGCAGATAAAAAAGGCTAGTTAATGTATGATGAGCTTCAAGGAGTTCCGGCTTATAGAGGAGAATTTGACCAAGAGATTGCTGGAACACCAATAGTTAACAGAATACTCAGCCATCCTCCGAGGAGTTGTTTCTGGTTTTAACGAAAGGCCTCTGGTGTTTCATTGTTATATATTGAGCTGGCTCTGTAATTCAGATTTATATTCTTAATCAAGTTCTTGAAGAAGAACCATTCTAGTTCCTAATTTACTATTATTAAACATGGATAGTAAAGCTTATTAAATTACTTTCTAGCAATGATTAAAAGCCAACTTCTTATCTCCAATCATATAATAATGTAATAAATTATTCTAAAAGATTTTCTAATGTTAAGTTACTTTGCATTCCCATTTGTTTCTGCAAACCATTATTATATCCTGCTTGATTTAGTTTATAAGTCTGAGGATTCTGTCTTTCTTCCTACATTCCTTTATAAACTGCCACTATAAAAAAAGGAAAATCTGTGTATTTATACTACCTTTCAATGTGGCATCCTTGCTTTGGACTGTTAACATGTTTATTTTTTTATTCTCCAAGTGGTAACCTTAGTATTCATACAAGTACGAAAAGTCTGTAGGAAAAATACGTTTATAGTCACGAGAGCTGGGATATAAACAGAGAAATATGCTCTCTTTCGTGACCTGCACTTTAAACCAAATTCTAAAATATTTTTTTCCCTTTATATGTGTAGTTGTGCCTCGAAGATTCTAGCTGTGTCTTGAAATTCTCTTTTGGTTTATTTTTACACTATTTCATATAAGCTCTTATACTTATGTTGTAAATTTGGTCCTTCAATGTCTTTAAAGACACATATTTTATATTCTGTGTTTTACATTTGGAAAATCAATTTCTGCCCCTTTGTGTGGGTCTGATGTACTGCGGTTGTTTTTGGTACCTTTTTCTTACCATGCCTTGTGGTGCTTTATGATGGCGTGTGTGTGTGTGTGTCTGTGTGTGAGACAGAGAATGGGTGACATAGATGAGAGAGACAGGAGAAGGAGGGAATAAGTATTGGAAACTTACCTGTCAAAATTATTTGAAGGAATATTGATGTTTACTTCTCCAGTGCTTACTAGCAGGGGTCCTCAAACTTTTTAAACAGGGGGCCACTTCACTGTCCCTCAGACCGTTGGAGGGCCGGACTATAGTTTTTTTAAAAAACTATGAACAATTTCCTATGCACACTGCACACTTCTTGTTTTGAAGTAAAAAAACAAAATGGGAACAAATACAATCACACCACCTGATGTGGCCCGCGGGTCGCAGTTTGAGGACCCCTGGAGAGGTGGACACATAATCACTTAAAATTATCATCCTTCATGTATATGTGAGAGTGTGTGTGTGTGTGTGTGTGTGTGTGTGTGTGTGTGCAGTGACCTAGAGATTGCTGTTTTTAATGCCATTTTCAGAGCTCTTGTTCATCCACATTTCCTCCTCTATTTTGCTATACAATTGCCAGTTTGTTGCTGGGGGTACTAGCTTGCTTTTTGTCTGCGTGTTTTCTTCATTCCTATCTACTTCCTCTGCCCCTTCACACTAACAGACATTAGGATGCACCAGAACCTTACTGCTTCCTACACTAGAGGGGTGTTTGGTGCAGACTTGCTGTCTGGAGGCACTGCTTTTAGGTAACTGTTTTTGTGCAGAGCTCCTTTTCAACTCTTGGCCTTTTCTTCAACCACGTTTCTTTCTCAAGCCTTTTTCAAGCCTTTTATAGACTATGGTCAGAAATTTTGCTGCCTTTTAATTTCTTTGAAACTGTCATTTTCTATCATTATTTTGATGATGCTCATTATCGCTATCATTTTGATGTTGATTTCAGAAAGGAGAGAGGAGCAGAGATGCCTTCAAGAAAGCATCTTTAGCTGCAAGTTAGTTTAGCTGAGCTTCATTAGACAATGGTATACTTCTCTGGGCCCAGAGCTTGGAATTGGTTTATAGAATGGCAGAAATTATACAGAGTAATATCCAATTTAGCTTTCCAATGGTTATAATTCCAACTCAACTACTTTTTAGAGTCTCAGTATCATCTAAATCACACTTTCATTCTCTCTGTAGTTGTATGATTTTGTGGCTATCTATAATGATTAGTCAAATAATTTTGCTAATGGCCATAGCTATGATGTCAGAAAACTGCCTTAGAATCAAATTTATGTCAAGTTTGGTTTCTTAATAAAGTATCTCAGGAATGGAAAAAAATATCCAATGTACTCAGTACTACTGTGAAACCAAGTTATAATCACTCACACTTGCATATGAAAAATGAAACACAACTATAGCCTAGGATGAAGGAGGGAAGGGGAGGGAGAGAGAAGGAGAGGGGGTGGATTGATAGAGGGAGGGTTAGTAGGGGGACTATACCTGTGGAGCACATTGCAAGTACAAGTTGGATCTATCATGTGTAGAACACAAATGTCTTAAAGCTGTAATTGGGTAAATGAGGTGAAAGCTATGTTGATAAGTAGAATATAAGCACTCCAATTTGCACAAATAATCAACACATTGAATCCCATAATGGCATAATGGAATAAATTTATTTGTTTATGATCTATGTACAAATGACTTAATAAAAAAATGAGGAAAAAAATGTTTGGAAACTTCTGGTGATTTGAATGTAAAAAAGGTGCATTAAGAAATTTTGTAGCATTTGCATTTATTAAATAGCTCCAACTTGGATAACACCGGTGGTAAAAAAGACCTTGCCTGATAGGAAGAGGATGGTCTACCAGCTTTTTGTGTATCTGGGGATTCCACATTGCAAGATACTTGGTTATGCTAATAGTAGATGTTAAATTGTAAATTGTTTTTAATAATTTTGAGTTTCTTAAATCTATTCAATTATTTTAAATTATACCCATATTGAGTTTTGTAAACTCACCACCTCTCATAATAAAATGAAGTACATCAAGTCCTATAATTACAGGTATTTAGCCTGATTACTGAGCTTGGATCATTCAGTTTTCAGCATGCAATTGCATCTGTCATTCATCACGGTTCACAGGCCCAAGCGAGCCCCACACAAAAGCCACCCTGCATTACGATCCATTCTGTTTTTTTCTCTCCGTATGTTGTAAAAGATACCCTCTTTTTCCTGGCCAGCAATTATAGGACAGAAGGTTTTACAGAGCAAGGGCAAATTAAACCAGGGTCAATACAGAAGAGATGCAATCCTCCATATATGTTAGAGCCCACAGAACTCTAACGCTGGTCTTGTCCCCAGAGAACAGTTTTGGGTTTTGTGCAATATAATTTTGAAATAATCTTCTGAGGGACTCCTTCCCCTATTTTTCTCTACCTCAGAAGCCCTTTCTGCAAACTGTTTCCTCAGCCTAATGGGTTCTCTTGTGTGATGTTGGATTTATGAGTGGGAAGGGTGGGATGAAAAAAAAATAAGTTGGACTAGGTGAATTTATACCAAATGGGTGGTCAGACAGGGAACTAACATTAAATATTCGGATTCTATGCAAGCTCATCTAGCTTCTTCACAGTGAAGTGTGGGTTGAGGCACCTGATCAAACTATGCTTCGGTGTCCATGAAGTTTCCACATGATCTTGGCTGTTTTCTAAGGTGAGTGATGCCCCTTTAATTTTAATGTGCACACAGATCATGCGGAGATCTCACTTAAATGCAGATTCTGGCTCGGTGCCTGTAGCTCAGCAGTTAGGGCCCGGCCACATACACCAGTGCTGGTGGGTTCAAATTTGGCCCAGCCTGCCAAACAACAATGACAACTATAACAAAAACAACAAAAAATAGCCAAGCGTTGTTGTGGGTGCCTATAGTCCCAGCTACTTGGGAGGCTGAGGAAAGAGAATTGCTTAAGCCCAAGAATTTGAGGTTACTGCAAGCTGTGATGCCACGGCACTCTACAAAGGGCAAATAATGAGACTCTGTCTCAAAAAAGAATAAAATAAAATAGAATAGAATAAAATAAAATAAAATAAATACAGATTCTGATTCAGTGGGTTTGAGGGTGGGCCTGAGATTATGAATTTAGTAACATCTTGAGGATGCTAAATAATGTGGTGCTCATGTCTTGCCTTAAGAAACAGGACTTCAGAACTCTATTGTTCAATATGGCAGCCGCTACTCCACACGTAACTCTCTGGTACTGTGTATGTGGCTGGGGAGATAAAGAAATAAAGTTTTAATTTCATTTAATTTTAGTTTATTTTAGTTTAAATTTAAAAAGAATACTTGACTCATTTACTGTAAAGCTTTCATGTTTAAAACAATTTGATATGTGACCCTATATTTTCAACCATATACTTTATAAAATTTAAACACAGATCAAGTAGTTTCGATAAAAATTGATGTGCTGTTGTTATAAAATATGTTCCAGATTTGTAAGACTTACTACTAAAACAGAACAAAATATGCCACTAATATTTTAGATTGGTAGCGTGTCAAAATAGTATTTTGAATATACTGAATTAAGTACATTATTATAGGACATTAACTTTGTGTGTTTCTTCTTACATTTTTAAAATGTCGCTACTAGACAATTTAATCCTATCTACACATCTCATATTATTTATATTGGACAATGTTGGTCTGGAGAGTTTCCCTCAGCTCTTAATTTTTCCATAGTTGGATTATCCATAGGGTCAGTTCCCTAAAATAAGAAGAAATAGTCCTCAGCACATGAGTCTTCCTTTCTTGCTACTTTGTTCTCTTTTCCTTTTCTCCCAACATCTCTTTCCTTCTTTCTATCTTCTCCTCTCCTCATTCTCTTTCTCTCCCGGTAACTGAATGTCATCGTCCTAGCCTCTCCTTTCTCATGCATTCACACAATCAGTCTTGGACATATTTCCCTTCCTTGATATCTCTTGCCTTGTCCCCACCTCTAGCACCCGCACTCAGGCCCTCCTTTCTCGCACCTGGATTTCCTCATTAGTCTCTCATTCCACTGCACTGCCTTCCCTGTCTCCTTAACCTGGTCTGTCCTTTTTACTAGTACTTGACTGAGTGAAAAATAAAAACCTATTTATTTATGTTCCTTTTAAACATCCTTCAGTGAATTCACATGCACTTTTCTGGATGAAATTTAAATTATTATTTTTTTTTGCATTTAATAAAAGTTTATTTTTGTATATTTTTAAATTGGCAATTTTTAGGGTATACGAAAAATATTTTTCTAATACTGAAATATGCACCTCTTTGGTATAGAAATGACAACATATGTGTGATCTTTAAAAAAAAATTAATCAAGACCTATGATCTAATTGGCTGAACAAAACTATTCTTTACCCATCCATAGCCCCATCGGGAGGCTTTAGAATATAGCTCTGTACACATCTCTGTATTTACAAAGAACTAAGATGCATATCAAAGATGTTCAGAAGTTATATACAGTAGAGAATTAGTTGCTTAAATGTTGACTCATAACACAAAACCACCAAAAAGCAACATTAAGGTACAGGACAAACAAACTAGAACATTGTCACTAAGATCAAATAATATGAAAACAAGCATTTAAATTTGATACATTGAAAGTTAAATTCTTTTTTTTTTTTTTAAACAAATACATGTGTTTATTTGGTTTCCACTTTTTGCCTTCACAAAATTAAAAAGGTAAATTCTTTAGAATTACTATACAGACAACTCACAAAGCTTCAAAAGTAATAGCACAGAGCCATACATTTGATAAGGCACTTTCAAAGTAGCAAAATATTTGTTGAATAAGAGTTGACAAAAAATGAAAAGTATATTTTCCCCCCTATATTTAGCATGAAGACTATAATTGTTTCTTTAAACAAATGTGTGAATTAGAACTTCATTGACTTAAAGGAAAATGTTCTTTTTTTTTTTTTTACGGGGATTTGAATTTTGATGATAGCTTTTGAAAATATATTTTTCAAAATATATTTTGAAACACTTTGATTGAGACAGCAATCAAAGATACAAAAATATCAGATTCAAAAAATATTAACTATCAAAACAGTTAACCACAGGAATAAAGAGGTAAAAATATGCATTCTTTCCTGACAGTCTTTCATTTTCTGAAGTAAAGATTTTTTTAAAAAACATCATAGAAGGGGGAAAAAAATATATTTTCAAAAGCTATCATCAAAATTCAAATCCCCGTAAAAAAAAAAAAAAAGGACATTTTCCTTTAAGTCAATGAAGTTCTAATTCACACATTTGTTTAAAGCAACAATTATGGTCTTCATGCTAAATATAGGGGGGAAAATATGCTTTTCATTTTTTGTCAACTCTTATTCAACAAATATTTTGCTACTTTTAACACTATTTTAGGGGCTAGAAGTAAAAATCACAATCACTGGCTCCAGAAAACATAGCCTACTGGAGCTAGATTTACCACCAGCAACCTTAAAGTTGCCTCCCTCAGTCTATAAGATAAACCTCAACATCAAACTCGTCCACTGTTACCATCCTGTTCCAAAATATATAATGGGCTAACTAGTTTGCTACTTATAGCACTGTTGCACTATTAACCACCTACTGATGAAATTAACCTTCATAAAAAATTCTATAGAAGTTTAGAAAGCAGAAAGTAATTAAGGATAAACAAGTACTGGTCAGCATCAAAAATAATCAGTATTCAATTTTCACAAAGTCAAGAAAAATTTTATTCTGAGTACACAAAACTGCTGAAAAGAGAGCACCTTCTACATGTGCAAAATCACATATGAGGAAGTACGAATTATTAGTCATTATGCAGACAATTAAACATGCCAAATCAGTTTTCAGGCTTCAAAGAATCGTAGCCTTCTTTCAAAAGGTCCTGCCATGTTTCAAAGAAACATGCATTTTCTGTACATTTGAAGGCAAGCTCTTCCACTTGAGCTGATATGCAGACGTGGCTTCAGGAAGCTTGGTTAATGAAAATGTTGCACCTCCGATCTGCAGCTCCACTCCTTCCAGTGGGTCTACTGTCCAGCCGCTGCTCCTGCTCAGAACTGGGCCAGCCAAACTCACTGGGAGGCCTGGGAAAGAGGCATCTGAAGGTGAAGGAGAAGAGGGAGGAGGCAGGGGTGGTGAGGAAACCCGCAACTCCTCAGGGTCAGCCATCGAAATTTAAATTCTAAACCAACACAAAGGCCCTAAATTATTACCTCTTCCTCCTTTCTAGACTATCTTCTGTTCCACCTTCTACCATATATCCTGTATTCAGCCACACTGAATGACCTCCAGTATCCATTGTGTGACACGGGCTGTTCAACCTTGGTGCCTTCACACCTGCCTCCATCGAGAGTATTATTATCCTCTCTTCCCTTTGTGAAATGTGTATCATCTTTTTACACTTGGCCCATGGCACTCATTTCCTCTCCTATTTCTCATGTTGATGTAAATAACCCTCTTTTGTGCACTTCTCTTATAGTGACCAGAACATAACTCTGTTTCTTCCCATTATTATTTTTAACTCTGTTCTCCTGAAAACAACTCTGATATAATTTACTACCTTGTATGGCTGGACTTCAGATATTTGTAGATCATGCTCTGACTTCAATGGATTATTTATTCTTTAGGATTAACAGAGTCCTGGAGCTTTCTGAGGACTCACAGAATTAGAAATACTTGCCCTCTTACCATATGTTTCATGTCAGTAAGATTAATATTACAGGTCCTAAAAGGCAAAGCTTGCCACATAAAATGCAATACCAGACAATGTTCAGGTATTACTCTCCCTGGCCCTGCCTTCTAACTGAAGAAGGAATTTCACAATTGCCCCAGCAGATCTGGACTCAAGCTGGTGAGGCTCCATGTGGCCTCTCAAGAACGACACTGTCTATGACAGGCCAGAGCCACTCTGACCTCCTGGGCCCCAAGCAAAAGTAAAGGAATTCTTCAGATTTCTTTTCTTTCTTTCTTCAGGGAAAAGTTACAGACTCATGAAAAACAATTAATAAATCTATTAGTTTGTGGATTTGGGGAGACATCCAATCAAAGTTTCTTACCTCATTTGAGGAACTGAGGTATAGATTCCCCCCTTCTTTTCCAGAATATTAAAAGCCAACAAGATTGATATCTAAACGATGAGGCAATTTTAACAGCTAATTGGCCAATATCACACATACATGTATTTACATTATTTATATGAAGGGGCTCCAAGTCCCTAGCATAATAGCTTTCTAGAAAACGATGGTCACATACAACTCTATCTGGCCTCCTTACGGGAGAGGTCTTGGTTGTCTTAAGGAGGACTATCTAGAACAGTGTTTTCCACCTTTTTAAAAATCACATGGTACACTTGAGCATATTAGTTAAACTTTTTCCATACACTTAAATAAGGTAAACAAAACAAAACAAAAAAAGAATAACTTACTGTGGTTTGAACTTCTTGCAAAAATAATTAAGTTAATAATATCTATTTATTTATTTATTTTGATACAGAGTCTCACTCTGTCACTCTGGGTAGAGTGCTGTCATGTCATAGCTCACAACAACCTAAAACTCCTGGGCCCAAGTGACCTCTTGAGTATCTGGGAAGACAGGGACCCATCATGATGCCTGGATAGTTTTTCTATTTTAGTAGAGACAGGGTCTCATTCTTGCTGGGGCTGGTCTCAAACTCCTGTGCTCAGAAAATCCACCTGCCTCCGCCTCCAAGAATGCTATGATTACAGGCTTAAGCCACCATGCCCAGCCAAATTAATGATCTTTAAAAACTTTTGGGGCACACTTACGATCCTCTCATAGCACACCAGGGTGCTGCGGCACACCGATTGAAAACCACTGGTCTAGAAGCAGAGCCTGAGGCAGCGCTGCAGCTGCAGGTGCAGGTGCAGGTGATTTATCAGGAGAGCCCCGTGAGAAGAAAAAGAGCAAGTGAAACAAAGTGAGGTAGAAGAAAAGGCAGAAAGGATGTGATCTTGGCTGTAATCCAGCTTCTGCTTGATAATACCGGGAGCTTTGGAGCATGCAAAGAAGCCAGGATTGTCTTACCTTGAGGCAAAGGAGCTGACAGTCACTTCCTGCAAGCTGCCCTCAGAGGAAAAGGTAACATTTTCTGGGAGATGTGGCTAGATCCCCTCAGCAGATGGGAGTTCCCTGGAGAGAAAGCAGTGGTGAGCTATTCATTAACCACCAACACTCAAGAGCAATCAGGAGATGGGTATTCAGGTCCTGTAAACAGATCTGTGTGTGCAATCTAGAGTGTCTACCCCATGTATTCCTCAGAAGGGAGATGCTCTTCCATGAAACCACCTTCTCACATAGCATAATTTCTAATTTTAGGGTCACCCAATTCATCTTCCTTCCACTGGATGTCTGTTGGAACATGCCATTCAGAATTGAGAACAAAATAATCTAGATCATGTTTAACTGTAAAAGATTATAGCAAAACTTGACCTTGTTTGTTGGGTCATAGTGAGGAAAGAGAGTTCCAAGGTCAGTAGGAACACTGATGGAAGATGCTGGTGCAGGGGGAGGGCAGCTGCTAGTTGGCCACATCACAGTCCCAATAGAGAGTAGAAAGGGCTGTGAACAAAGAGGCATGATGTAGTGGACGTTGATTTTATTAGGTGACAAGATCTAAGAAGAACCATTCTTGAGAGTAGGGTAAAATCAACAGAGGTCCCAGACAGTGGGAATAATTGAATGTCTGAAGGTGGTGGTTCAAGGGAGCCAGGAGGGACTGTTGTTAAGATACTAAGTAATTACAACATTCAGAGCAAGGAATCGATTCCAGACGGTAAGGAAGAGCTTGCAAAAACTAAGCATTGCATAGAACCTTAAGCAAGGAGCCTAGTTGAAAGACCTCCAGCACCAGGGATGCTCAATGGTAAATAAAAGGTCAAGCTTCACGATCCAAATTAGACCAACAGTTCAGGGTTAGAGAAATATGCAGCAGGAGGTTTACTGGGTACCAGGGTCACAGAAAAGCAATGAAATCTGGGTCATCTGTATGTGCGACTTCTAACAGATTACATCTCAGGAAAAGATGGGCAAGATATACAAGCACCAAGAAAAAATGAGTAGTTCTCACACATGATCATGAATCAGAATCACACAGTGTTTGCTAAACACAGAGCCTCTGATTCATTAGTTCCAGGACGGATCAACAGTATAATGCACGTTCCTTTCAAGTGTACATGGAACAGTCACTGGGACAAACCACATGCTAGGCTGTAAAACAAGTTTCGATGTGTTTAAAAGGATTGAAATCAAACAAAATATGTTTTCTAGCCAAAATGAAATAAAATTAGAAATCAGTAACAAAAAAATATTTGAAAATTTTATGAACATTTGAAAATTAAATGAAACAGTCCAAAATAATCAGTAGGACAGAGAAGAAATAATAGGGAAATTTAAAAAGTACTTTAAGATAAATGAAAATGTAAACACAATGTACAAAGTTAATGGAACTAACATAGTGCTCAGAAAAAAAATTACAGCTGTACACACCTATATTTTAAAAAGAAGTATCTCAATCAGTAATGTAAACTTCTACTTTAGGAAACTAGAAAAAGAAGAGTAAACTATACTCAAAGTAGGCAGAAGAACTCACAAATGTTACAGAAATAAATAACATTTTAAAATGTAATAAACATAGAAAAAAATCAACAAAAACAAAGCTAAAAAATAGATCAATAAAGAGTCTAAAAATAAACTCTAAAATGTATTGCCAATTAATTTGCAACAAGTATGTCAAGAAAATTCACAATGAGAATAGAATAGTCTTTCAATTAAATCAAGTTGGCAGAACATGCAAAATAATTACTTCAGATTCTTCCTTCAGATCATGCTTAAAACATAAAGTAGATCAGAGACAAGGTTAAAAGGTAAAATGTTAAAACTTTTAGAAGAGAACAAAGTAAACTTTTGTCAGCTTGGATTAAGCAATGGTTACTTAAATATGATGCCAAAAGCACAAAAGGTAAAATACATAAATTTGACTTCATCAAAATTTAAAACTTTCATGCTTAAACCACACCATTAAGAAAACAAAACAGTTCACAGTCTTAGAGAAAATATTTGCCAACTATATATTTCAAAAGGACTCTATACAAAATATATTTTAAAAAACCTCTTCCAATTTGGTAACAAAAACAACAAATAATCCAACTTAAAAATGGGCCAAGAAGGTATGCAATTAGAAAATAAGGACATGAAAGGATGTTCAACGTCATTAATTATTAGCCAAATACAAATCAAAACTACCAGGAGATAGGGCTCAGTGACTGTTGCACGCTGGTTACTGCACCAGCCACATACACCAAGGCTGGCGGGTTCAAACCCAGCCCGGGCCAGCTAAGCAGTAATGACACCTGAAACCAAAACATAGCCAGGCATTGTGGTGGGTGCCTGTAGTCCCAGCTACTTGGGATGCTGAGGCAAGAGAATCACTTTAGCTCAAGAGTTCGAGGTTGCTTTGAGCTATGACACTACAGCACTCTACTGAGGGTGACATAGTAAGACTCCGTCTAAAAAACAAAAGGAAAAAAAAAGAAAGAAAATAAACAAACAAACAAACAAAACTACCAGGAGATATAATACACACTCATCAGGATGGCTGTAATTCAAAAGATAGATAATAACAGATTTTTGTTTAGATATAAAGAAATTAGAAAACTCATTCACTGTTGATGGGAATATAAAATGGTGTGGCCACTTTGAAAAACTGTTTGCCAATTCCTCTGAATGCTAATCATCAAATTCATTTGACTCATCAAATACATTTTTAGGAAATGAAATAAAAACATATACACACAAAAAGTGTATATAAATATTCATAGTAGTATCATTCATAATAGCCAAAAAAGAGAGAGAACCCAAACATTCATCATGAAATGAATGGATACCCAAATGTGATATATATCCATAAAGTAGAATGTTATTCAGCCATAAAAAGGAATAAAATACTGATACATGTGACAACACGAATGAATCCTGAGGATATTCTGCATTTTTTTTTCCTCAGGGTTCCTCAGTTCTCTCTGCAGAGATCCTTCACGTCTTTTGTCATGTATTTTCCCAGGTATTTCATTTTCTTTGAAGCTACTATGAAGAAATTATGCCTTTGATTTGATTCTCAGCTTGACTGTTACTGGCGTATATGAAGGCTACTGACCCATAGACACTGATTTTGCATCCGAAGACATTACTGTCTTTCTTAATTGCTTCCAGGAGCCTGTGGTTGAATCCCTAGGATTTTCTAAGTATAAGATCATATCATCAGCAAAGAGAATTTATATCTTTTGTGTTAAACCTGGATGGAGTTGAAGAACATTTTTCTTTGTGAAGTATCCCAAGAATGGAAAAGCAAGCATCCAATGTACTCAATACTAATATGAAACAATAGATAAACAGCTATATGCCCTCATGAGAGAAAAACACAATTTAATTTGGGGGAGGAGAGGGAGAAAGAGGGAAAGGGTAAAGGGACAGAGGGAAGGGGTTAGAGAGAGGGGCTGACACCTGCGGGGCTGGCTGGGCCCTGGGTGGGGGAGAGAGAGGGGCTGACACCTGCGGGGCCGGCTGGGCCCTGGGTGGGGGAGAGAGAGGGGCTGACACCTGCGGGGCCAGCTGGGCCCTGGGTGGGGGAGACGGAGGGGCTGACACCTGCGGGGCCGGCTGGGCCCTGGGAGAGGCAGAGAGAGGGGCTGACACCTGCGGGGCCGGCTGGGCCCTGGGTGAGGGAGAGAGAGGGGCTGACACCTGCGGAGCTGGCTGGGCCCTGGGAGAGGGAGAGAGAGGAGCTGACACCTGCGGGGCTGGCTGGGCCCTGGGAGAGGGAGAGAGAGGGGCTGACACCTGCGGGGATGGCTGGGCCCTGGGTGAGGGAGAGAGAGGAGCTGATGGGTTTCTCAGCTTTGAAGTAAAGAGCGAGCTAGAAGGAAGAAGCTCCTGATCAAAGGCCGCTGAGCAACAAGGGAGGCAACGTGAACTCTTTAGGGAGGGCCAGGCATTGGAGGCTGGGGGGCGGAGGTAGGGGACTGGGGAGGGCACCCCAGCTCTCTGAATGGCCACTTTGTTTCTGCTTCTTTTCAACACAGAAAACATGTGAAGCAATTGGAACCCTCACTTTATAAGTCAGATTGGCCTCATGCAACAGCTCTTAAACTTTGATATGCGTCAGAATCCCTTGGGGAAGTTTCTGGAATACAGATGCCTGGGCTTCTCCCCCCAAAGATTGCAATTCCTTAGGTTTGAGATGCAGAATCTCAGCTCTGCATTTTTATCAGGTGCCCACAGAGTTTAAGAACCACTTGCGCAGTGGCTAGGGCTTCCCACCAATGTGGAGGGGGAAACTCTTATTTCAGGGAAATGTATTTATACATTCGAATTATAAATTCGAATTTTCTCCAAAACCCTCAAAGTAAATGTAAGCTACCAATTCTTCTGGCATAGAATAGAAAATTCAGAGAAATTTCTCTGGATACCCACTGTTAACATTCCAGGAGCTGGGGTGGGTGCTAAGGGTGGGGATGAATAACACAGCTGCATTCCCAAGAGCTCAGCATCTTGCTGGGAAGACAGACATGTAAACAAAATCCATGAAGTATCATACCAGGAATGTATAAGGCCCTGTTCCAGTGGGGAAGAGAATGACTAACCCTGCCTGGAGGACAGGAGGAAAGGCAGCTGACGCTTTCCCCCAAATGCAAGGTTGGAAGGCTGCATGTTCAGGGTTAAGGAACTGATTGGAAGGGAAGAGGGAACATTCCATGCTAGAGAAGTTCAGTGCAGAAACATAGACCTGTGACAGCTGGGAGTTTTGTTAGGGGGAAGCAAAAGAAACTGGCGGTGGTGGGATAGCTGGAAAAACCTAGAAATTAGCTTCATTATGAAGGAACCTGTGAACTCCATAAGGGAAGCCTTTGGCATTTGCCTATAGGGGGTGATCACCTAAAGCAGGAATTTATTCTTTGTCTGTGAACCGCAGAACCTGGAATTCTGGGTATAAAATTGTTGCACAAGTTCAGTAACTTTGAATTGGGCAAGTATAAGGGAGATGTTTCAAGAATTATAAAAACTCAGTATTTAATGCTCATTTGAGTTTACAACTGCCAAATGAATACTAATGACAACTAATAATAACTGAGTTCAATGTACTTGATAGTCTAAGAGAAAAAGTAACAGCTGTAATCACATATGCTTGTCATAGCCCTATAGCAAGCAGGTAGCAAGGTTGGTTTACTGGCTCCACTGTTTAGAGCAGCGGTTCTCAACCTGTGGGTCCCGATCCACTGGAACTGTATTAAAGGGTTGTGGAATTAGGAAGGTTGAGAACCACTGCTCTACAGGAAGACATTTCTTTGAGAGACTAAATAACTTTCTAATATCACACAGCTTGTAAAGTAGCAGACCTAAGACTCAAGCACACAGTTTTTGACTGTGAATCTTGTAATTTTGTATTATAGAATTGGGTTTGCTGAGCAAAAGTATAACTAAACAAATACACACAATTCAGGGCCAGCAAATATACCAGAAAGCTCTGTCACAACCTAAAAGAGAAATCCAAGAGAGAAATGATTTCAATATTTCAGGCCTGGCTAACATTGGGGTTAAAAACAAATAAGCAAATAAGCAAAATATTTAACCATACCAATAAAAATGAGTCTCAGAGACTTACAACAGTAAGATAATCCCTTTTGCTCAGTTGGCAATCCAAGGCAGTTTAGGCAGCTGTCCTGGCCACCTTTTCTCCCTGGGGTTCAGGGCCTAGGCTGTTTCCATCTTGGGGCCACACCTTCTTATGGCTGCAAGCTTGCTCTGGCACCACCAAGCCAGAAAATAAGATTTCACAGAACCATTGTGCTGTGACTCCCAGCTCAACCATGTGGCTTACTTTGGCCAATGAAATGTTAGAAAATGTGATACTAGGAGAGGCTTGAAAAAACACCACATTCTTTGTACCCCAGTCTTGTACCCCAGCCACCTAGGTACACATACAAAAAATTTCCTTTTTAGCACTTGATCATCATGTGCTGTGGGCAGAATAGATTTGCTCATTACGACTGAACTTCAACTCTCTTGATTGTATGTGGGTGATAGTCAGCATGTAAACAAAGTACTTTGTGATCTACTTGGCTTTTGTACAAATATCAGCTGCCTTTCATATTATAATTATCACCTTGGTAATTATGACATCTAGGCCATCTGTACTACTGAATTAATATTCTAAGATTCAGGAAAGGCTGACACAATCTGATGAAGACTGGTGAAACATAAAAATGGTATGAATTTCTTTTAAAACCATGTGTTATTAGCTGAACTGAATTAATCAAGCCCTACTTTAGGTGCTTTGGGCAGAGGATGGCAGTCACTTAAAAGAGTTTGAGGTAAGTGAAAGCTAGTTACCCTCCCACAACTTCAAGTTGTAACTGCCAAGTTATAATAAAATCAGGGCCTTAAACCAAATTCCATCACGCATATGAACATTAATTTACAAAAGCAGTTCATAAATCCTGTCTATAAATTTGATGACATTCCAGCACTCTGTTCTTGTAGGTGCCCTGACCAATCCTTGTGTGATAGCTCATTTCAGGTGGACACAATGTTCCGGAAGAACTGTTCCTATTGGAATAGGGCTCAGGTGTCCTCTAACACCAATGTCTGGATAGATCACTTAGCAACTGAGTCCTCTGTTTGTATGAACTGGATTCAAATTCCCTGTTTACATATGATTGGGAATGCCTCTAGAATATTTTTATCCTTTAATTATGTCTATTTCTGGTATTCATTATGTTTGTCAACAACCCACTTGTTTTCACCAATGTTTCTCACATTCAGGATACTATCTAAAAAAGCCACCATAAAGGTAGGGAGAAGAGAGGAGCTTGTGGCAGCTGCCACTGCTCCTGGCACTCTCAGTCAATGCCAACTTATCACCCCTGGGCTCTACATTTCTCATTAAGGTAATTGACTGTCAGCAGAGTTAAAGGTGAAATTAACAAGCACATAATACCACATGGCAGATACCAACACACTTTAACACATCGCATTGGTAAAGCTATGTCATTGTGGAATCAGAAGGTCTTCGTTCATCCTGTCTCTAAACATTGTCGATGTCTCCCCTTGGAACTTTTTATCAAACTGCTATTTTCATGGTGACATGACTGATATTGCAACATAGAAATACACCTTTTATGGTTGATACAACCTCAAAACTCCCATAAAAACAGCCATTTCAGTTTTAGATGTAGCACTGTAGGTTGTGGCTGCTAGGCTACATTTCTATGTAAAGAAAGGTTACCTAGACCTAGGGGTACATTAATTTCCACAGACCTTCATTACCTGGCAAAGGTCCTAGCTGCGGAGTTAACTCCTCTCCTGGCAAGAAGGAAGGTATTAATATTTTATGAGATTGACTGGGCTGGATCTCACAGTAGCTCATTGCCTGGGAGAAAACAGAAACCTTTGTCTGGCTTTCAGGTATACTCCCTTCAACAGTCAAACTCCTTTCTTGAACCATGGAGATGTGGTAACTTGCAGCAGCTCTAAACCAGGATTATGACTCCCACGCTGACATTAGCAATTGATTGAAATGCGGTTTCAGGCAAGGACAAGAGGAAATAGCACAGAACAATACAGCCAAGTTCATGGTGCTTACTTGAGCTATAGCTCCCTGAGAACCAGGCGTGAATTGAATAGAAAGGGCATCATTGGCTCAAGATTCTTCTGGGTGGTGTAGAAAGGTGAGCATATGGCCTGCCTGTCAAACTCACCTGACTCACACCTGTCATTTCCACCATTTTTTTTCTCAAATTCAGTCCTTTCTCCTTTCTCTCTCTTCCTTACCTCTCTCCCTCCCTCCCTCCCATTCACTCTCGCTCTCTCCCTCTCTCTCTTTTTACCTTCCTGATTCGCAGGTGTTCAGATTTCAATAGAAAAAAAGAACTTGGGAAAATACTGGTCTGGAATGCAGACAACTATAACCTCCACCTCAAAACATGAGGGAAGAATTGACTCATAGGTGGTGCCAAAGTTTGGAAGCAGAAGGGAGAAGGAAGGAATGAAAAAGTTTTGTGGGCTTTCTCTCTGCCAACCCAAATACAGGCACTTTATATCTGTTAGTACATTTGTCTCATGAAATCCCTGGTTGTTAGGGATTATTATCAGTATTTAATAGATGGGAAAAACTGAAAATCAAAATGTCTAAGTAACTCACCTACTACCAAATACCAAGTAATGCAAATGGGATTCAAGACCACATTCATTCACCTAACCAAGTTGGTCCATAATCCTCTTTTTTTTCATCACCTGGTTTCATGACATTCACTATGTCTGATTTACTTTATTCATTTAGCTAATATATGTTTGGCAAAAGTTATACAGCAGACACTCTGTATCAGGAATGGAAGAGATGCATTTTCTGTCCAATATTCATTTTTTTTAGGTAGTCAGGGATACGGCTCTCCTGGGGAAAGAGGACAAAGGCGGGGTCCCCATCTTGCTGCTTCCCACCTTCATTTTGTACCAAGGGATTGCTCACACCTGAGGAGAAGCGAATGTCCTACCTATCTACCAATCAGAACTTAGCATGCCAACTGCAAAGGATGTGGAAGACTCTACAGCCTAGCAACATGTACAATAGGGTCTTAAAGGTAACCTAGAACAGGCTTAAGGCTAATTATCAAGTCATCAGCTTAAATCTACATGGTGGTCCACATCCCCCAGTGGATTCTCAGAGAGGCTCATGTGAAGTCTGCCTGCACCGTAAGACTCTGGTTCCAAGGTGACCTCTGAACCATGGAGGTAGGCCCAACACAGGCACTATAAAAGAAAACCACCAGCCACATTTAAAGTCTTTTCTTTGTCTCCAAATGGGGGCCTATTCATTGTCCATGGTGAATGCATCTTACTCTATAAGCCTATATCTTGCTCTTACTCTATAAATCTATCGTTCTCTTTCTCAACAAACTTTGCTTCATGCTTACCTTACTTTGGAGTGTCTGGTCATTTTTTGACCAAGAATGCTCTAAAAACCAAGGCCCAGGCAGCTGCCGGGAACCCAACATTTTAGGAGACAAGCAGCTGCCTTGGAATCCAATGTTTTCCTGTCTTCTTCCTTTGGGGGCACGCTTTCCTAAACTCCTGGTTCATGTGCTTTCAGTGAGCCTAATTGCATCCTGTGGATCTGGAATTGGTCTAGTATTTCTGGTCAAGTAATTGCTGCAGGACTGGGTACTTGATCCAGCCTCTATCACTGAGAATTAGGTGTGGCACTTTCTCTAAAGCTAATAAGAAAGAAAAGCATTTCCTATTGGGATAGCTAAGGTGGGAGAACTTAAATCCAGATAGCCATCTTTCTGAAACATGGTGAGAAATGTTTTAAGAATGAAGTACATGTAGAAAAAAGTAGAGCCAAGACATGAGGAGAAACACCATAGCCCCTAGATCCTGCCTAATCTGAAACTAGAACTCGAAACCCTAAACTTCTCAGTTATAACACTTCATTTATAAAAGAAATAACTCAAGTCAGTTTCATCTCTTAGTTATAAAAGAAAGATAATGTCTGGCCATTATGCAATATTAGTCAACATAGCTTAGGTCTCTCTTATGGGAGATAATAAAATGCTCACTGAAGGAGTAGTATAAAGATTAATTTGTTTCCTAAGGAAAGAGGCATTGTTCTATAAAAGTATATTATAAAACTTTTCCTGTGAGTGGTATCAGAAAAACCTTTTTTATTCTTTTTTAATTACCAGATAATTGAAAGATACTAGAGATTCTACTACAAAACTTTTAGAAGTGTTCAAGGAATACAGCCATGTCTCAGGCTACAAAATCAACACCCATAAATCTGTAGCCTTTATGTATACCAACAGTAGCCAAGCTTAAAAAACAGTCAAGGACTCTATTCCTTTCACAGTAGTGCCAAGAAGATGAAATATTTGGGAGTTTATCTAACAAAGGACATTAATAAGAAGCAGTGACAACCATGCATGACAGATGACAAGCTTGAAAGCAAAGCTGCATGCCATAAACTACCTAAGAAAAGCACCCAGCCCAACTGTGGCTCAGAAGGAGGGAATGTCCATATAGACACAGAGTACAAATAAGAAATAATCAAAGACAAAGAAAAGGTTTAGCCAGAGGAAATAAGCACTGTACAGAGGCCAGGAGACAAATGTAACCTCATTCACTTTGCAACAAGTATTCATTGAATACACTTTGATCATTTGATGTTTTAGGTGCAATACCAAATAAGGCAGACAGTGCTTTATCTTGGAGTAGACGAAAGAGACAGACAAAAATTATACCGGGTGTTTCACTGGGAATACATGGATGGCCTACCAGGCCCAAAGCTTCTAATCCAGACTTGGGAGGACATGGAAGGCTTCCTGCCTGCATCTGAGACACCAAGGATGAACAGATAATCCAAGAAAACAGGGTTGATAAAAGACCATTTCAAAAAGCAGACACAGAAGGAGAGAGACCACAGGGGATTCAGTATGCGGCATTCATTATGCCTGGAGTAAACTGTTTTTTCAGCTTGACTATTGTTGGTATATATAAAAACTATCGCTTTATGAATGTTGATTTTGTAATCTGAGACACTGCTGTATTCCTTGATCACTTCTAAAAGTTTTGTAGTAAAATCCCTGGTGTTTTCCAGATATAAAATCATATCATCTGCGTAGAGTGAAAGTTTGATCTCTTCTGACCCCATACAGATACCCTTGATAGCCTTTTCTTCACTAATTGTGATGGCTAAAACTTCCATTACAATGTTAAATAGCAGTGGAGACAATGGGCAGTCTCGTCTGGTTCCTGATCTGAGTAGAAATGATTTTAATTTAATTCCATTCAGTACTATTTTAGCTGTGGGTTTGCTGTAGATGACCTCTATCAGTTTAAGAAATGTCCCTTCTATACCATTTTTTCTTAAGTGTTCTGATGATGAAGGTATGCTGTATATTATCAAAAGCTTTTTCTGCATCAATTGAAAGAATCATATGGTCTCTCAAAGAGGAAGAGAAATAGAGAGCAAAAACAAATCATTCTCTCAGAGAGTTCTGGGATAATTCGAAGAAGCTAATATCCACATCATTGGAATCCCAGAAAGTGATGGAATGGCCTTGCAAGGCACAGAGGCCCTTCTCCATGAAATTATGAAAGAGAATTTTCCAGACATGCCAAGAGATTCGGAAATTCAGATAGCAGCCAGTTTCAGAACCCCATCATGACTCAATCCGAATAAGACATCCCCCAGGCATATCATAATTAACTTCACTGAAGTTAATATAAATGACAAAATTCTGAAAGCAGCCAGATGTAAGAAATCCATTACCTACAAAGGGAAGAATATTAGAATGACTGCAGATCTCTCTGCTAAAACTTTTCAAGCCAGAAGAAGGTGGTCATCGACTTTTAATCTCCTAAAGCAAAATAACTTGCAACCTCGGATCCTGTATCCAGCTAAACTGAGATTTATGATGATGGAGAAATTTATTTATGATGGAGAAATTAAATGCTTTAATGCCATTCACATGTTGAAAAAAATTGCCATAACCAAACCACCTCTTCAAGATATTCTCAGACCTATCCTCCATAATGACCAGCCCAATCCTCTACCACAAAATAAACTCACTCAGAAACTTTTGATCAAACTCCAAATTCCACAGTGGCAAAAACATTAAAAATGTCCACTAGACTTTTCAAAAACTCAATACCCAAAATTTTACCAGACTTATCAATATTCTTCATTAATGTGAATGGTTTAAACTGTCCTCTAAAGAGCCACAGGTTAGTTGACAGGATACAAAATTTCAGGGCAGATAATTGCTGCACACAAGAGTCACATCTTACCTTAAAGGATAAATATAGACTCAGGGTAAAAGGATGGTCATCCATATTTTGAGCAAATGCTAATCAGAAAAAAGCAGGTGTTGCAATTCTATCTGCAGAAACAATAGGCTTTAAACCAACAAATGTAAGGAAGGATAACAAAGGTCATTTCATATTTGTTAAGGGTAATACTCAATATGATGAGATTTCAATTATTAATATTTATGAACCAAACCAGAATGCACCTCAATTTATAAGAGAATCTCTAACAGACATGAGCAAATTGATTTCCTCCAGCTCGATAATACTCGAAGATTTCAACACTCCTTTGACAGTGTTGCATAGATCCTTCAATAAGAAGCTGAGCAAAGAA
>CAUYPK010082126.1:0-35397 GCA_963574355.1 Loris lydekkerianus
GGCACCCACTTTTCAAGCTTTTTGACCTTTCCAATACATTTTAAATTATCAAAAACCACATGGGAAGCTGACACCCAGTTCTTCCGCCATCCCATGCACCATTTGTGATGGGTCAATCTCCACCAGGGTCCTCAAATCCTCATCCGGGATTACTCTAGATCGACCACTTCGGGGCTCATCTTCAAGGCTAAAATTTCCGGAACGAAATTTTGCAAACCAACGTCGAATAGTGCATTCATTAACACTATCATTGCCAAATGCCTGGTTAATTTTTCGGACTGTTTCGGCAGCGCTTTGGTTCAATTTGAATTCGTAGACAAAAATTGGCCGAAAATCGCTTAATGACATCATATAGTAATAGGCTGAAAAGAATAAAAAAAATTAAAAGTAGAAAAAATGAACAGCATCAATGTATAGAGTACAAAATTCTCTCTCTATATATGGTATATATATATCAGTATATACCACAACACAGTAGAATAAATATTTATTGAGATATAGAGCTACAAAAACATATGACATTAAAACAGACAAAACTTTCAAAACAACCTAATAGAATAGATGAGGACAGTATTATCAAATGGCCTATATGTAAGGGCCAGACACGACCATTGTTGAGAACTCCAATGACCTATTCCCACACATGATGTCACGGCATGCTTTCTTTCCCTTCCCCTCTCTTCTAATTTCTCAGACAGGAAAATAGAGACAGAGAAGAGCAGGAAGTTGCTCAGAGCTGTGATGGCTCATCCTAAGGATTAGATCATAGTTCCCAGCTTTTTTAAAGAAACAGCTGGCTCATACATGTTGGTGAGTTTTAGCAGAGAGTGCCCAAGATTTTTTTTTTTTTTTTTCATTTCTTTATTTTTTATTGTTGGGGATTCAATGAGGGTACAATAAACCAGGTTACACTGATTGCATTTTTTAGGTAAAGTCCCTCTTACAATCATGTCTTGCACCCAAAAGGTGTGGCACACACCAAAGCCCCAGAGTCTAGGAATTTTAAATCTCTAAAAAACAAAAAGGTTAACTATTCTTTTGTCTTTCTGTGCTACTTGCAAGAAAGGGAGTGACAAAAATATGAAGGATAATCTTTAAAATTAATCATTAGAAAATATATATATATATATATATATATATATATATATATATATATATATATACACAAAAAGTGTTGTTGCCTTCAAGGGGACATGGTGGGAGACTGTCCACTTTGTTTTTATTAGCTACAGTTTATTTATTTTTATTTATTTATTTTAATTACTTCCACCAGTCTCATGTGAAGAAATGGTACCAAGTTTCTAAGGTGACATTGATCTCCTCTTCAGATACTTCCAAAAATGTGGTAAGCAGTGGTAATTTTACAGGAATAAGCATTTAACCTTACAAAACAGCTCTTTAGCCTAACAGTGCTGTTACTTGTTTAAAGTTACTTTTGTTTACTATTATTTTTAGTAGATTCTGGATCACCGCTTCACAGAGGTAATTAGATTATCCGGGACTGAGGTTTGAAATTGCTGTAAGCTGTTGGTGTACAGGTAGGGCTAGCAAAAGCAGAAGCTGATGGCGGGCTGGGAGGATGCGAGAGATCAAGAATGTGGGGCCATATCCACGTTTGCAGGGTTTGACAAGGAGTCAAGGCGAGGGAACGAGTGAGGATGTGTGATTTTTCCGAGTGTTTCAGCAGCAGCTTCTCTTTGAGTTGGGTGCTTCTTTCGAAGCTTTGCCTTGCAGGGTGCCTCTGACAAACTGAAGGGCTCAGTTCTCTGATGATGGATTCAGACATTCCCTGTATCAGCTTAATGGTCCCCACAGGACAAAAGGCAAAGAATAAGAGATACTTGTAAGAAATTGTAACATAGACATTAAGCTTAGATTGTATTAGATGTATTCTGTGATTCAAAACCATGTAAGTGGGAGAAAAAAATATATTTATATACTCTTTCCAGTAATCATTAAGTATGCTTGGCTATCGGTGTATATATCAAATTCCCAAGAAATAGACTGGGCATAGTGGCTCACTGTAATTTGGCTACACCAAAATTCAGACAGTAGCTAGACTTAGATGATGAGGTTACTGGCGACAGTCTCCTTTTACTCAGTTGTATTATACAAGTTTTCCACAATGGACATCTATTATTGCTTATATAATATCTGGGAAATTTAAATGAGCTTGGAATTTTTGATACCCTAGGAGGACTAGGTAACATCTTTTCTCAGTGCTTTTTCTTTATGTGAGGCAGGGGTCCTGGCCAACCATAGGAATGACACCACACAAGTCTGATTCCGTGTTCAGATCTGTTTCCCCCTTGCAATAAAAAACAAGGCATTTAACACTTAAATCTCTAACTTTATAGAGATAACAGCCCTCTTTCCACATCAAAAAGCATGTAGTATTTTATGACAGAGGCTTTTCCGGAAGACTTTACAATTTAATAAAAGACATAATGGCACATCTCCCTTTTTTTCTATTATATCTGCCAGTGGCATACAATAAACTAAAGAAAATGGGTGAATTCTGTCAAAACTATTATTAGGCTTCTAATCTTTTTATCCTCACAGCTTAACAATTGTTTTTAAAAAATTGACTATAAGACAGGCAGTAAAATGTTTCTGGGTTAACTTCAAAGTAAAGACACTTTCTCAATTATTGAAGCAACAATCCACCTTTAAATTGGGCATTGCATGGACAACACGGTATTTTTAGGGCTGTGATGCATCTAGTTCAGGTGGCAGGAGAAATACTTACATATGCATGCAGTTAATCTATATTTTTAATGTGGTGTTGTGTTTTAACAAGGTCATCCTGGAAGAAGACACCTAAAGGCTAAAAAAAGATCAGCATCACACATGCACACCCCCCTCTGCCTTTCAAATGTCACATTAGAATTGACGTCTTTAGATCTTTTAGCAAGCTGTACATTCCAGAAGCCCCTTTTATAGCAAAAAACATCCTGATGGTTATAGCAAATTAGTCTATAAAACCTATAATCAGCAACAGTGCCACCATCAGGGTGAAGGTGTTTGGGTAATTGGTTCCCCCTACCACGAGTTAAAAACAAAAGTTAAATGAATGACAAACATTGTATATTCACCATCCTTGCGCTAAATAAAGGGGCTGTGGCAAAGAGTTTGCAAAGAAGGCAATAAGAATTCCTCCCTCCCTTGTACAAGTGTGGCTTTGCCATGTAATTCTACCACTCCTCCCAACAAGACAAGAAATCTCTTTCCCTTCCCCTGAAATGTGAGCTGGCCTTGTGATGGGGTTTAACCAATGGAATGTGGCAGCGTGACACTGTGACTCAGAAACCTAGGCCCCAAGAGTCCTTGCAGCCTCTCTTTCACGATCTTGGAATGTTGCCATAGCCAAGGAACAAAGCATAGGCAAACCCCCTTAAGGATGAGAAGTCACTGGGAAGTGAGGCTGGCCTACAGTCGGCATCAACTACCAAACAAGCGAGACCATCCACAACAGGCAGCCTCAGCAGAGCTGACCATGGGACTGTCCCTGCACTGCAGAAGTGCCCAGCCCAGCCAATCCTAAATTGCTGACCCCAGTATTTTGCTGGTATGTACGTACTGGCATATGTACCACCATAGATACGTACCAAGCCTGGCTAATTAAAAAATTTTTTTTTTGTAGAAATGGGGTCTCCTTATATTGTTTAGGTTGGTCTCAAACTCCTGGACTCAAGTGATCTTCCAGCATCTTTTTGAAATACTAAGTTTATAGGTGTGAGCCATCACTCCAGGCCCAGATCTTTTACCAAGTATATATGCATGTATATATAGATTTTTCAAAGAGGTAATAATTATGCATGTGGTATGGTAACTATACATATTCTTGTGCAAATTGTAAATTTTTACATCTACAAATTAATACACTATATTGCTTGAATATTTTACCTCTGTATATTTTTTGTGTATATTTTTAATAATAAAATAAAAATAAAACCCAGCCCGGGCCTGCCAAACAACAATGACAACTACAACAAAAAAATAGCTGGGCGTTGTGGCAGGCGCCTGTAGTCCCAGCTATTTGGGAGGCTGAGGCAAGAGAATCGCTTAAGCCCAAGAGTTTGAGGTTGCTGTAAGCTGTGACACCATGGTACTCTACTGAGGGTGACATAATGAGACTCTGTCTCCAAAAAAACAAAAAGAGAAAAAGAAAACCACATTATAAATAGGTCAGGTAGACACAGAAGTCTCCCTCACTTAAAACAAGCCTGTTTCGAGGCTGGGTGTGGTGGCTCATGCCTGTAATCCTAGCACTTTAGGAAGCTGAGGCAGGAGGATTCCTTGAGGTCAGGAGTTGGAAACCATCAAGATGAGACCCCTGTCTCTACAAAAATAGAAAAATTAGCTGCATGAAATATTGAGGCCCATAGACCCCGTTACTCAGTAGACTGAGGAAAGAGAATTTCTTGAGCCGAGGAGTTGAAGGGTGGAGTGAGCTATGAGGACACCACTGCACTCTAGCCTGGGGGACAGAGTGAAACTTTGTCTCAAAAATAAAGAAGTGCCTGTTCTGGATCCATTTCTTTTCTATGGATGCACCTTAATTTACTTAACCAATTCTTTTATTGATGAACTTCTTAGTTTCCAGGTTTTCAATATTTCTGTGGGATTGATACCTAGAATTGGGGTGGCCAGGGCAATAGTATTGGATTGACACTTTTGATAGATGCTGTGAAAATTTCATCCAGTTGTACTATTGAAACACCAGTTTAGTTTCTTCTGTTACTGGTCTTAAAGCTGAAAGGGAATTAGATTGAGAAAGCATCTTGGCTTTATCCCCTATTTCAGCGGTTTTCAACCTGTGGGTCACGACCCCTTTTTGACAGTGAAAATACATTGCGGCATTAGGAAGGTTGAGAACCACTGCTCTACTGGAACCACAACTAAATATCTAAGACTGGGAGGAAATGGTGAATGGGATGGGGTATGGTAGGAGTGGATTGAATAATAAAAAAATGATCATCTGAATTCAGGGGACAAAAGTTTCGTCATTTCATGAACTAAATAAAATGAAATGGCATGAAGTTCATTACTATGAACACATTTATGAAAAGGTTTTCTAAATTGATGAGAAGTCTGGATTATAGAATGTAATAAAATTGGTTAATATACACTTCACTATACACCTCTGGTTAAGGGGACAGGGACCCACTAAAATTATCCAAGGAATGGGGAATCTTCAAAAGATAGATGGGAGAAAAAGGAGGCAATAATCTTACGCATAATCCTGTGTTTTACAGCAGTCTGGGGGAAAAAAGGAGCATCTAGGTCTTTGTAAATTATAGCAAAATGCGTGCCTCAGGGGCCCTGGAAGTGGATTCAGAATTCACAAGCGGAAATTTTAGGATTCTCTCTATTGTGAAACCTTTAACCTCAGCATCCTAGCTAGTGAGTGTGGGTCTGCTCCCTGTGTGTCTACCCGCTCCCCTACCCTTACTGTCTGTGCACTAGCTAGTAAGTGTGCGTCTGCTGTGTGTGTCCACCCGCTTCCCTCCCTGTTAGTGTCTGTGCACTAGCCAGTGAATGTGCGTCTGCTCCGTGCGTGTCCACCCGCTTCCCTCCCTGTTAGTGTCTGTGCACTAGCCAGTGAGTGTGCGTCTGCTCCGTGTGTGTCTACCCACTTCCCTCCCTGCTACCGTCTGTGCACTAGCCAGTGAGTGTGCATCTGCTCCCTGCATGTCCACCTGCTTCCCTCCCTGTTACCGTCTGTGCACTAGCCAGTGAGTGTGCGTCTGCTTCGTGTGTGTCTACCCACTTCCCTCCCTGTTACTGTCTGTGCACTAGCCAGTGAGTGTGCGTCTGCTCTGTGTGTGCCTACCCACTTCCCTCCCTGTTACCGTCCGTGCATCTTTTCTCTGTTAAGTAGTTTCTGCTTAGTCAGAATTATGGCTCATTCATAGCACCTTATGGCCCATCCAGGTCTCTCTTCCTAGTCTTTTTTAGCTACAGATACGGCTGCTGTATTAATTGTTGGATTCTTTCTTTCTAAATCTTTTTTTTTTTTAGACAGAGTCTCAGCCTGTCACCCTGGGTAGAGAAACATGGTGTCACAGCTCACAGCAACCTCAGGCTTTTGGGCTCAAGTGATCCTCTTGCTTCAGCCTCCCAAGTAGCTGGGACTACAGTGCCCACTGCAACCCCTGGCTATTTTTTGGGTGATGTTGTCGTTGTTATTTGGCAGGCCCGGGCTGGATTTGAACCAGCCAGCTCTGGTGTATATGGCTGGTGCTCTAGCCGCTGAGCTATAGGCAGCAAGCCAATTTATTTCCTAATCTTAATGCCAAAAATTGAGAATCTGTTTTTAACAATGGTACCTTCATAGGACATTAACTTCCATAAACTTAAACACCCTCTTTGAATAAAAATAAAGGAAGACATAATATCGGAAGCTCCTGCCTGGGAAGGGAACACAGTGGGTGGCAGTTAGCGTTTTATGTAACTACTCTTAGGTAAGTAATTGGCCACCTGTCTTAGATGGCACTGTCTTTAAAGATAGGCAGAAAATATTACCCTAATCAGCAAAATCTATCGGAATCTAATGTACTTTTTTGTTAAAAAAAAAAACTTATGTGCATAAAAAGCAGTTTATTCTTTTTTTTAAATTAATATTAAATCATAGCTGTGTACATTAATGCGATCATGGGGCACCATACATTGGTTTTGTAAACAGTTTGACACATTTTCATCACACTGGTTAACATAGCCTTTTGTGTAAAGACAATTATATTGAGTAAATGCTTCCTTAAGAAGCAACCTCCCTTTTTCCGTATGGAATGTATATAGAGAAAATTTATGCCCAGTCTTGGTTGTAAATTGTCTTAAATTCTGAAATACTGATACCTGAATCCTGAGGTACGGTCTTACCTTTTCCACTGGATTTAAAGTATCCGGTTTATGGTGAAGTTCTGAAAAATATACCTGGAACCTGATAGTTCTGAAGAACTCATTTTCCTGTGTCAGTGGTTTTATCTCAGCAGTATCTTCTTTTTGATGTTGGGAAGAGAATCTGATCCACCCTCAATTTATGCTGCATTTGGCGTCCAGTATTTCAGAGATGAAAGATTGTTGATATCCCTCTCCAAGAGTTCTCTGGGCTGCTTTGTTTTCCTCTTGAGGGTCACTATCATCTATTCGTTTTCTTTCTGTTCTTCCCTCTGAACCTCATTCTCCTTCACTTTCAAAGCAGTGACTAGTAAGGTTGAATGTTTTAGTGACTCCTGAGCTGCTGAGTCCTTAACTTTTGTGCCTGTATCTCTCCGGGTAGTTTCCCTGTCAACTTATAAAAAACGAGAACCACATTTATAAAGTAATGTCTTAGTTTATTTCAGGTCACTTTGAAATGTTACGTGATTTGAGAGGCAATGTGGAAGCTCTTGTTTATCAAAAGGTTGTTTTGATTATGATTTTGTAGGAATTTGCTGGGTAAAAGAAAGATGAACAGCAACATACAGTAAGAACCTCTGTAAGTTGACCACCCAAGGGACTGTAATAAATTGGTCACCATGCAGAGGTGGTCAACATAAGGAACTAGGCCTGCTGTACTGATAACAGGACACATGGTGCATGTCCAGTCTGTGAAAATTAAGTCAATTTCAGGAGGTGGTCAATGTAGGGAGGATCTCCTGTATTTGGAAGAGGTAACTACATGGTCTGATTTCATTTTGGAAAGTTTCTTTTGGTGGTCTTGAATTCTGTGTTTTAATCTGCTTAAAAATGCCTTTTTAGCACACATGCAAAATTAAACATTACTATTTTATTAAAAACTGCACAATACTTTTTATTATTTAGGAAAAAACCCTTCTAAATCCTTTTTGCTAAGGACACGTGTAATTTAAAGCTTTCATTTTGACGCCTGGTTTTAGCTGATAGGCATGCTAATCTCTATTTGATTGCTTTGGTGAGGAGGTGAAAATCATCTAGTGCCTGGCTTAGAGTGTATTTGTAAACGTGCTTTCCTTAGGTTTTCATTTTGCGAAATAATAAATTGAATTTTCCTACTGTTGTTTTCAGATGTGTTTATTGATGGCCAGCTTTAAGTAAAAAGTTTAAGCGTTTCCCCACCTGCCTGTGTTTCTCCTTTTCTCAATGCCCGTGGTCTGATCAACACTTAACACATGTAGGGGCCTCTTTATTAGTTACTCTGCAGCATAACAATGCTTGAAGAAAGTGAATTTTTTTTTTTTTTAAAGAATTTCCTATTTTGTATTTTGATTTAATTTTCATTACATTCTTTTATTTTTGCCCTTGTAAGTGCCAGTGTGTATGTGAATATGGTTATATATAGAGTATATGACTGTCAACATTTTTCTTTACATGTAGGGAGACAAAAGATGTATTTGTGTGTATATGTGTATACAGTTATGACGGGAAAAATTATGTGTAAGAAGTGTTTGACTCTTGGGGAGAATTTTATTTTTATCTCTTAAGATAAAGTAATCTGTGATCAGAATCAAATTCTGAAAACATTTTTTTCCATGCCATGAGGATTTTAAAAACAGTTGAAGCTGACAAGATGATTCTGATAACAAATACTTATGGAACGCCCACGGCGTGCTAAGGACTGGACCAGTTACTTAACATACTTCATCTCTGATCTTTTCATCGTTCCTGTGAGGGTTCGTGTATTCTCCCAGTTTTACAAATGAGGAGATGGAGCCTGGGACAGTCACACAGTCTGTTGAAGGTCATGTAGCTGTACCTGAACCCAGTTCTGTCTGGTTGCAAAGCCCTTGTTCTTTCCAAGGCTCCCTTTGGCTGCTCTGCTTTTGCTGTCTGATCTGCCTTCCTAATTCTCAAACTTCAGAATGAGTGAATTTCTAGAAGACAGGTCCCTATTTTTAAAGTGGCATCACATGACAGTTGGGGCTGGAACTGCAGGCAGACCCCGGTTCTCGTCATGGTGGCATCGTTTCCTAGCTTTGTGACCGTGAGCCAGTTACTTGGCTTCATTGTGCTTTATGTAGTTTCATCATCAAAATCAGGACCATCAGGCTGTGCTTGGTGGCTCACACCTCTCACTCTGGGAGGCCAAGAACATCCCTTGAGCTCAGGAGTTTGAGACCAGCCTGCACAAGAATGAGACCTCCTCTCTACTAAAAATAGAAACGTTAGCCATGCATCGTGGTGGGCACCGGTAGTCCCCACTACTGGGGAGGCTGAGGCAGGAGTAGCTCAAACCCAGGAGTTCAAGGTTGCTGTGAGCTAGGCTGATGGCATTCTAGCTTGGGCAACAGAATGAGACTTTTGTCTCAATTAAAAAAAAAAAAATCAGGACTATGGTAGTGGCCTTGTGGGGCTGAATTAAGGATTACAGAGCAAGAATGTGTAATGCATAGTGATAATGATGATTAGAAAAGAGCATTTGGCACTGAGGAGTGAGTTGAGTTATCTTGTTTTTGGGCTAAAACTTTTCATTGTCAGTTCATTTAGCCTTTACAACAACCCAGTGAGGCAGGTACTTTTGTCCCTGTTTTACGCTGGAAGTCCTCAATGTGCGAAGACTCTCACTGTTCATATTTTTCACATCAGGGTATGGCTAATTGAGAATTTACTGGGGAGAGAATTCATTGTCATTCAGTAAACATCAATGAAGCACCTACTATATGGTAATTAAGATAGACAAATGTTCTCTCTCTAACCCTCATATTTTAGTGCTAATTTTTACATATATGTCTAATATTTTAATGGGTTTCTTTTGTGAGGTCAAAAAAATTCCTCTTACGATAATTTTAGCACTTATTTAAACATTTAGGAATTTTTAACATTAAACAAACGGGAGAATGATGGCCAAAGGACACTTATTGCAGACTACTTTTTATGTGTCCTTAACTAATTAATGCTACTGGGTGGGTGGAAAGGGCTTTGAAGATGACATGAGATGAAGACTTTTAAAAATGCCCACCACTGTCCCTCCTTTCATTCATTGTTTTATACAACATACGAAATAAGCCGCAACTGATAAATAAATTCCATAAAGCAGAAATCCTCAAAGCCTGTCATCTGCCCACATCAATGATGGGGACGGTGGGAAGCTTAGAAAAGTTATTAACATTTAATGCTAAAGTGTTGACAACTGTAAAGAGTGCTGAGGAGTTCTGGCAGTGGACTTACATTTCATTAGAGCAGAGAGAGATTCCCACACCAACTGAAAACACTGTGGGTTTTGCTTATGTATGTCCAAGCATTGAAACCAGACTAGTAAATTCAACCTAAATGGCAGACTGTTAAACAGTTTTTAACATCTTTTAAATGTTTATTAAAAGAAAAAGGATGCTAATACACCACTCTCTGAATATGGCTGTCCTCTCCTGGCAGGTAGTGAAATGCACTGTATGGGTTAGGAGAGTTCTTCCTTGCATTTTTAGAGAAAGTGGAACCATGCTCAAATCATGAAACAGCTTAGGAAGAGTGCTGAGTCTATTCTTTGGAGTCTGTTCTTTGGACCTGAGCAACTGTGAGCTGGCTGAATGTCAGAGTTTAAATCTCCCTGCTTTTACTTGACCAGGGAATAGGTTGATTATCCTCCCTCTACTTATTTGGTCTCTGTTGAGCGCCTGCATGTGCCAGACATAGCTACATCCTGGTGATAATAAAGAGGAAGCTCCCTTTGGGGTCTGACCTTGAATTTGGAAGGTCTGCAGAAGAGAAACAGGGAAAGGATTACACTCCAGTGATATAATTCTGCAGTGGATATGTGTAACCTGTCACCCCATCTCCAAAGTCCTGTCTTTCATCAGTGGCATGTCACGTAGTTACTGTTGATCCCAAAGGTAGGGATTTTAAATCCAGTTCGCGAAATTTCTAGCCATCCACTTGCACAGTTTGTTTCAAGACAAAATTGTAGCTAGAGACAGGGCTAATATTTTGATCAAACTTGGCAATTCTGTTCATAAAAACAATTTCTGAAGTTAAGTGCTCCCTATATTAACATGTATTAAATGCTAACACCAGCTGAATATAAGTGTGTGTATCTATTTCTTTGCTGTGCATGTATTAATATCATGCTTTTATCTTGTGTGTACACTCTGGACTCTGAGACAGTCTGTGTTTAAACTCTTAACAAGGAAGAGAAATGGAGAAAAGAAACAATGGTTTTTTTGTTATTCCCAGTGAGTGTATTTACCATTGTTCTGAGAACTTAACAAATGACTAGAGGATGTGAATTTAACCAAGTTGTGCCTTTGAACAAAGGTCTCCTGGTTGTAGTGGAATTTTTTACTTCCCATCATCCTGCTCACAGCAGCAGTTCACTGTGATTTAACCAAGTAAACAAATAATTCCAGTGCAAACGGAATAGACCCAGGAAGCAAAAAGAATGACCATTATTTCTGACTCTGTCTTCCGGGTCAGCATTTGAAGCTGAAGATTTCCACTTTTTACTAAAAAAAAATGTGAACTGTTTCACTTAAAAACAAATGCAGTGTATTGCTTCAATGATGTATGCACTGAAGGCCTTGAATTCACCACAGTGCAATATTAATGTAACAAAATTGCACTCTCATCACACGGATATATGCAAATAAAAAATAAGCAGGGAAAAAAAATAAAATAATAATAAAAAATCACCCCTGCAGTGCCTCTCTGCTGTGGAGGCACTATTCAACTGGCAGTGAGGCAGTGAGTATAATCTTAATCTCAGATGTACAATTATATTATCTTTAACAATTTCAATAAAAAGCTTTTTTTACTTATAGGAACCAGAATTTTCCTTAGATATGTTGGCTTTGATTTTTATGGATTATTTTTCTTGATCCAATTGAAATGACTTGTCCTTAATTTTTTTTTTGTTTGGTTTTTGAGACTGGGTCTTGCCTTGTTGCCCTGGCTAGAGGGTAGTGGCATCATGATAGCTTGTTGTGAGCTCACACTCCTGGACTCAGGTGATGCTCCTGCCTCAGCCTCTTGAGTAGCTGGGACTATAGGCTCCCACCATAAGGCCTGGCTAGTAATATTTCTGTTTTCAATAGAGATGGGGGTCTTGCTTTTTGCTTACGCTGGTCTCAAACTCCTGACCTCAGGTGATCCTCCTGCCTCCTTCTCCTAGAGTGCTAGGATTATAGGCTTGAGCCACTGTCCCTAGCCTTGCCTTTGATTTTGACGTATCTTTTGGCATTGACTGTACATATCCTCTCTTTGAAGAAGCACCATAGTCTTGTTAATCATCTCTTCGACTTCATCATTGATGTGTTAATCACTGCTCTGCCAAACGCTTTATGTGCCTATCTCATTTAATACTCATAGTGGGCAAGTGAGGAAAACCAGCCTGAGGATTTAAAACATTTGCTGAATCAAATTGAGTTTCTCCCTAAAGTCCCTAAACCATTCCTAACCTTGATCGCTATACTGCTTAGAGCAGTTTTCTCTTTCTCCCAGGAGAACGCTCACTAGGTAAACCAATAGCCTGTTTACTACAGCTGCCTGCCTTCTCGGCTTGGTTTGGCATTTGTTGCTGTTGCTAATTGAGTCATTTAATTTTGTTTCCTTTATTTCCTCACAATTAAAATTTGTTACAAAGCCCAAACCTTGATTATTACCCTTATTCAAGCATGCAGGTGGAGGAAGGCTCTTCATCTCTTTGAGAATACCCCCAGAGCATGGCTTTATCTTTTGGGGCGCATTCTAGAGTAAGGTAGTCAGATAACAGCATGATATCTGTTGATATCTGTGAATGATAAACTTTAAAGCAAACTTGTGAGTCAAAATTAGCAATTAAAGAATGAACGAAAATAAGAAAAGCAGGTTCACGGGAAGTAACTTCTTTTTCCTAACATCAGAGTAACTCGGGAGGGTCTGGGAGGCATCTGTAAAGTTGTGCAGACAGTCTTCCCCTTTAAAAGGTTGATTCTAATAAATGGCTTCTTCAGTTCTTCAACTGGGACAGTTAGACAGCGTTGAGATGACTGAGAAAGCGTTTGTGAGACCAGAGATTTTTGCCTTGAGAGAGGAGTGCTTGCTTCTCCAGACCCCTTGGAAAGATCAGGAATAGGTTTGGATGTATTCTCTTTTTCTTTGGCTAAGGGCATCTGTCTGACCAGCATTGGGTTTGAACAATAGAGGGACGAAAGAGACCTACAAACAGCCCTCTGGGATTTAGCAGGAGGGAAATGAAATAAGTCACAAGAGAAGTCTTCCTTCTCTCTTTGAAGAAGGGGACAGAACTGGAGGCTCTTTGGGAAGAAGTTCCCTTAGGACCTGGCACAGCTGCACCCTACAGGGCTGTTGACCAGTAAGTTGAAAGTTACTTGTAGATGGAAAGTGTGTGAACATACTCCAACTATCTGAAGTATTAGTATTAATGTTTTTTGTTTTTTTTTTTTAATTTGACACAAAAGGATATGTTTGGGTTTCTAAGGTGCCTTTGGTACCACACAGGGCTGCTGAGAGAATTGAGATTTTGCTTGGATGTTTTTTTACTCACTGCCCAGTCAAGCTAACCGTGTCCCATAAGGATTAGTGTTGGTTTCCTGAGCACATGGCGGGGTCTCTGCTCATCTGTGAGATTAATTGGGTACCTCTTCTCACCTAAATAAGAAGTGCTCCATGGGGAAAGAACAGAAAAGCACAAAAGATCCCAAATGTCCTCCTGTTCCGTTTGATTTCGTTTGCAAGATAGTCGATCAGAGAAGGTGGCACTTGTTGCCCTGCTATCTATTTGAGGATTAATTTATTTTTCCCTTGTATCTTATTTAAGCCCCTCCATGTCTTCCCCTAGTCTATTTTTTCCAGTAATCTTTCTTTACTCCTCAGAAATTCTATTTCCTGCTTCTTGAAAATCAAATGGTCCCATCTTTTTGCCTGTTGTTCCCCTGCCTACTTCCTGGAGTGCTGTCAATTCATGGTTCTGCCCCGAGTGTACAAACTATACGATGCTTTCATGGTTCAACCTAAACGCTCGCCCCAAATTCTTGCTTCATGTGATTCTTAGGGAAAGTCATCTATAGTTGTGTATTGCAGCAAATTAGGCATAAAGCTTATTTCCTTGGGTAGCTTTTAAGTTCCTGGAGAATAAGCAGCACGTCTGTTTCCAGCTTTACATCCTGAGTTACATTAGCATGGTTCATGCTGTGTGGTGGGAGCTGGTTGTTACTTGTTGAATGGCTGCAGGAACACCCATCAGTCTTTTAATTTTCCTTATGGTCTCCTCTCTGTCCAATCTGGGGCTTCTCTTCCTCTTTTAGACACCAGACCTCTTGGAGTTAACCTTTGGAGAAATGAGGCACCATTTGATTTCGTCTCTGGGGCCTTGTCCTCTAAAGTTCAGGACAGTCACGTTCTGTAGGGACTTGCTTCTTGCTGTAGTGAACCCACCTTGGTTGAGCATTGGCGTCGGAGCGGGAGAGTGGAGGATAAGAGTATCTCTGTCCTCCGTCCTTACCCTGATATGAGTGGGGCTTCTGTATCCCAAAGTCATGATTTCTGATGATGGGATTTTGTCCAGTCAGCTTTCCTGAAAGGATGATATATGTGAGTACTGTGAAAGTGAACTTGTCCAAGATGTGCCCTTGGGAGTTTTCTCAGCTTTTGTGGTGTTTTACAAGTTGCTTGTCTAATTTGGACATTGATTAACCTCTGCTGTCCCACGGGCCTTCAGCAAGTGACAGCAGCAGTGCTGGTGATTCAGAAGAGAGAGACTTTCTTATAGAGCACAGGGTTGGTGTCACTTTCTTCCAGTTTATGTGGTCTGGGGCTGTTTAAATCTTTCTCCATCCTGATTCCCATCAGTAAAAGTCATACCAGTAATTTCTGTTTATTTTCTCCTTAATGGTGACCTCGTATTAAAAGATATTTATGCAATTTCTATACAACCTAATGTTTTCAAAGTAGAGAAACTTTGTTTTTTCTGCTAATAAGCTGTTTCTGTCTAAATTATGATGAAAACACGGACATAACTTTGGAATTAGTGGTTATACTTTTTTCCTGCCTCCCCTTCATAGAAACACACGCTTCCAGGGCTGTCTTTGACTGTTAAATATATACACTGTCAGCCTTTCATATCCATGGGTTGCACATTTGCAAATTCTACAAACTGTAGATGGAAAAAAAAAGTGAATGGTTGTATCTGTATTGAACATGAACAGACTTTTGCTTATCACTATTCCCTAAACAACATAGTTTAACAAGTATTTACATAGCATCTACATTGTCTTTGATATTATGAGTAATCTAAAGATGATTTACATGTATGGAGGATGTGCATAGATTATATACAAATGCTATATAATTTTACATAAGGGACTTGAGTAACTGGATTTTGGTGTCTGCTGACGGTCTTGGAACCAATCCCCCATGAATACCAAGGGACAACTGTATATATATTTTTCTTTTGTGAGGAGTAGGTCAAGGGATAGGATAATCTGTGCTTTTCACATAATCAGACGTTTCTGAAATGTGAGTTTCTGAAATGTGATTCTTTGATTTTTCCAGGTGTGTATTTTTTGCTGTAGAGAAAGGTGGTAGAGGTTACTATAAATAAAAAGTTGGAACAATTAGTTTGTCCCCTTCCTGCATCTCAAGGGGATTCCTTTCTTTGTGCAGGTTTCTGACTCTGCTGAATCCTCTTAGATAATGAAGGTCCATAGGAAATTGACCGGGGTGGATCTGTATTGGAATGCACTCCCTATGTGACTTACGAAATTCTAACTCATTATTTCCACCCTTTGTGGAATGTTCTTGCATAACTTGGGAGGGTGAGATTCTTTTGAAGACCTGGTAGAGCTGTAGTGAAAGCACATAATCAACGCTTTTGGTTTTGTGACTTAATTCGGGTGCATAAGGTACACCTTGTGGAAACACAGTTCCAGCAGGCCTGAGAGAAGTCTTCTTTACCTGATCGTACACCTGCTGCTGCTAATACCTTGGGCTGGAGCTGAGCTTACCTCCTCCAGCTGAGTGTCGTTGCCTCCGAGGCTGGCTTTTTGAAAAGCTTCATTCCCAGGTTGGAGGGTCAGGCCTCACGGTACAGGAAAGGGGTAGGCTTGCAAGCAGTCACCAAGCTGGGGAGTGCCTGGCGCAGAGCAGGTGACCGAGACCTCCTGAGGAGGCCAAAGTCCTCTCCTGTCCATGAGATCACCTGTGCCTAAGAGGTGTGGTAGAGAGGTGCCGAAGAGGTAGCCTTGCCTTTGGGAGTTTGAAAGCATAAGAATAATGTCTTCTTTGGAAGCCAGCTTCTAACAATGTCTCTGCCTAAAGACTGGTATTTCTGTAAGGCTTGCTGTAGCTGAGAATGTTGATTCTCCACTTCAGTAGATGACTCACATCACTGAAAAAAGACACTTAGCCCCTCTGGACTGCCCAAACCCAGGAATTTCTTGGAGGAATTTCCAGGAGATCTTTCCACAGCCAAACACAACTTCTAAGTTCATGTGCATGCATGCTTCTGTTTCTTTCAAAAACAAATTAGGGGGCCGGTAAGTCATAAATTAGAAAAGTATTTTGCTTCTTGTGTTTGTTATTGATCAAGGAGAATAAATAGTCGGCCATAAGCAAAACAAAAACAAAAGCCCAAACCAACCCCAAGTTCGTTGACAGATGATCATTCTGCCTTTGCCAAGAGTAAGGATACACCTTCTCCCGGAGACGATAAGCCTTTCCTGTCTCCCTCAGATTTGATTTACTCTACACCTTCCTTGTGCCTTTGGTCACCTTGCCTTTTCTATGTCACCCCCTCCTACTGGGTGGGAAGATGAAGGCTTTGGAGGGAAGTGCCTGGGAGCCTTGTTCCTATCTGAACTATTAATATATTTCCTGTCTTTCCTCTGGTTGCAATGTTCTCCTCTCTTCAGCTTTTATCCAGGGTGTGAATAATTCCCTTTGTCCAGCTTATTGGAGTGCCCTGTGGGAGCGATGCTGTGCAGAATCATAACTGTATTGCCTAACTGCCCCTGTCCTTAGACACACGAGATTGCCCTTGGCACCTGAGCAGACCTTCCTCTCTGGCGGTAGGTGAAGTGCAGTTGAGGGGTCACTCTGTCCTCCACGAGGTACCACAGTGATGACCTCTACCCCAGCTGTGTTAAAAGACTTCTTTTAGGTTTCTAAAATACAAGTCTTAGCCTAGAAGGGAGTTTTTCCCTGTCCCCCCCCCCCTTTCCTTCTTGTGTGATTCCTTCCAGCTGTTGTTTCTTAACAAATGTCAGGTTTGTTTCTACTGTGTCACCTCCAGGCAACTGACATTCGTGACTAATTATTTAAAAGGGCAGCTTTTTAGTTTATTGTGATGAAAACAAAATTCTCTGTTATACCATATTTGAGCAGGTGACATGTGGTGTTTTTGGTTTGGAAAACAGATCCAGGGAAAGTAGAGTTTTCAGCAAGGTAGTTGGAGAAGTCAGCAGGTCCAAAGCAAGCCTCACAGACTTATTCCTGATGCTGCGTGCACTCTCTGAACTAATTCCAGGCCTTTAAACTTGATACCAGACAGCCAGGCCAGGTCATCACGAGGCTTAGGGAAGGACTGTCTTGGAGCAAAGAACTCTTATTCAGATAACACTTTTTCCCTGTAAAATCAACCTTCATTTGGAGGATATGGGAATGGTGTGGGGGAGGTTGGTGATGGGTGTGATTGGACTCTTGGCTGTTTGGTTAGTGGCCGTGGTTTGGGGGAATGGTTTGGCTCTGAAGGACACATGAAAATTCACCACAATTTAGACTCATTTCAGAATTGGGTTTTATTTTGGCATAAGCAATTGCGTACCATTTTTGAGCCCTCATTAAGAAACCGTCATTAATTGGGATGTTACATATGGTCAAGTACAAAATATGGAGTAGAGCAGGTTGAAAACGTGGATCTTGGTACATCCTTAGGCCCTCAAACCAGACAGGTAAAGGATGGTGTGTGCTAACGTGAAAGGCAGCTCTGAGACATACAGCAGTGGGTATAAATGACAAGTGGCAAAAGGAAGACTAGAGTTGAATACCATTTCTTAAAAAAAAAAAAGAAGGGAGCAAACCAGTGTAGTTTTGGGACTTTTAGGGTAGAGGGTTTGCAGTCACCCCTCAGATGATGGCTCTCTGTTCTCGGTGGCCTGGGTAAGGCCTTTCTCAGTTATCCTGTGTCATATTATTGCTCAACTTTCATTATCCTTCCCCCTCACTCTCTCCTTCCCCTCCATACTCAACCTCTCCAATGTTCATGGATATTCTTTAATTTGTATATGTTCTTAAAAAAGTGTTGTTTTTTCCCCCCCCGCCCCCCCGGTGAAATTCATAACATAAAACGATCCCTTTTAAAGTGAACAACTTAGTGGTTTTTCGTACATTGAAAGCATTTCCATCACTCCCTATCTCTATTAAACAGTCACTTTTCCTTTGCCTCTCCCTCACCCACTGGCAGCTACCAGTCTTCTTGCCCTTTCTAAGGATTTACCTAGAGTTAGGCAAGATGTGACTTTTTGTGGTCATGCCTGTATTTTAAAATCAACTTTTTTTGAGGTTATAATTTACATGATAAAATGTACTTGCTTGTTAGTGGACCTTACGCATAGTTTTTTAGTTTTTTGGTTGTTTTTTGCATCTTTCCCATTTATTTATAGCAGCCCTCTGAAACAGGTGCTGTCATCACCCCTATTTTACACAGAGGAACTGAGGCTCAGGCAGGGCAAGTGGCTTGCCCAAGACTGAGTGCAGGGAAGGATGGGAAGGTGGCTGGCTCCAGAGCTCAGGCTGCCTCACCACAGCCGTCTGATGGCCTCTCCCGTCTTCACCTGTGCCATTTCACAGCCTGCTCTTTTCCACACATTGTGCTGTTTTCTCACATTGACAAAAAAGTGACTATAGAATATTCTGCTATCATTTATACTACAATTGAACTATTTCCACCATTGAGAGATTTACAGGATGTTTCTAATTTCATTTATAGTCATGAACCACATCAAAAGGAACATTAAGGATCAAGGAAAATTATATATATGTATGTACATACAAAAAATTATGCATATATGTATATATACATATATATACAAATATACATGTATACACATGCATACACAGAAGATGCCAAAAAATGTATACAAATTTTAAGGAAGGAAAAATAAAATTGTAATACTCTATATACGCTGGTAACAAAAGATGAATATAGTCATGAGGAAGCACCTCTTGTAATTGCAGAAGTCAAACTTGACTTCAGTATTAATAAATGTAATATAATTTTTCCTTGCTTAGGGAAGGGTATACATTTTTTGGCACCCTTCTTATATACATTCATTGCAGAAATATGGCCAACCAAAGAGAATAAGCTAAAAACATATAAACATTCCACTTGGCAGTAACCACTCTAATCAATTTTTAATATGGCCTTTCACTGTCTTATACATTTTTTTTAATGGGAAAACAGCTGTTTAGGGGAAAAGATGATACTATAAATGAAGTTTTATAATAGAAAGTTTTTAATATACTGTGAAGATCTTTTTCTTTGAGACTAGTGAATATCAAGTGCTTAAAATGCATTAGAGACTGTTAGAGTGTTTTACAAATCCATAGTAATCATGTGTGCATGGTTATCATAGCAGAGGAGATTTTTGTATTTTTTAAATCTACCCATAGTTTTGTGCTCTAGCTCTTAACTGTTTCTCACTTTTTTCTTCAGCACTATCTTCTTATGATTAATCTATCCATCCATCTTGCTTATGTGCCTAGACACATGTTATCACCATGGGTTTCCTTGTCTTTTCCTCCGACTCCTGGTCCCCACAACTCTTGGCCCCACTGCAGGGAACAGAGGGCATCTCTGTTCATTCATGCCCTTGGGGTCCTATGGGAGAAGTCACTGGGAGATACATCCAGCATCAGGACAAATGGATAATGGCATAATTAATGTGCTTAATATGTCTTCTTCAGGATGGCTGTCCTGGAGTCTATAGTTTTATAGTCTGTAGTTTATAGTATTATCATTTCTGTGATTTCTGTGGCATTTATACAGATTATCTTTGTATAAATGCCTAAAACAATGGACCAGAAAGGTATACATCAAGTAGATAATGCTGGGAATGTGAACAAGGGAACCAGGACAGAGTTGATGGTCAGAAGAATGTCTTCATATGTAATTTGCTGTTACAATTTACTGTTTGGAAAAAAGGTGTGAAAACATGATCTTTACCTAAAGGTTATGGTTTTATGCTATGAGCTCATTTGGAACTATGAACATGTAAGGGTTAAGATTAGTTGTGCTCCATGAGATGACTTCTTTTGCAGGCCAGTGCTCTTTGAGGATATCTTGAATAGTTGTCAAGTAATACCAGTAAGCCATCTTTAGACATTTAATCCTGGTCCCTCCCATCTCACCCGGCTCAGAGAGGTTAAGTAATTTTCCCAAGGGCATGGGATCAGGAGAGCTGGCCAACATCAAGGTGGAGAGGTGAGCCAGGGCAGACAACTTCTTTCTGGAGGCCTTATTGATTGAAACATTAAGGTTGGAGAGGAAGTTGGTGCTGTTTTTCTGTAGGTAAGGTGGGGAGGAAACATTCTGGAGAACAGTTAAGTTTCAGTAACTTCCTTAAGTAAACACTTCGCGGAATGAATGTATTCATTTGGTTTGGTCTATTTACTAAGCACAGGGTATTAAGATAGTCTTGTTTTACAAGCTGCCACTTTTTCTATAAAGGGGAGGTATGTGGTCTTCAAGTTACAACTCAAGCTTTCTTTCCCCTCTTAAGGTTCTGGATGGCTGAAGATATGTTTTCTAAAGGTACTATTCAAGTTCCTTTTATTAGTTTCAGTTGGGATGTTTCATTCTTTATCTGGAGCCCAAATGAATAAAGATCAAATAAGTCAGTCTTGAAAGTAACTGTGACAGAGTGGGGCAGTTTACTACAACCTCTCCTGTCTCAGTCCCTGGCACCATCACCTTACCCACACCATGATGATGATGACAGACAATTTGGTTGGTAAGAGAACCAGTGAATGTCTGTGCCCGAATTTTACTTTGAGAGCCAGGCATAGGAATATAAACATGAATGCACTGTGCAAAAAGAGGAGGTGTTGGCACACAGCTACACCAATAAGTTATTTTCCACTTCAGCACAGGGACTAGTATAGATTTCCTCTGATGAGCTACTCAGAGACAGAAGACAGGATGTTGATGATGCTTTATGAAGCAGACATATGTTTGCTACTCACAACCAAGTAAAATTAAAATATAAGAATAAATTGGAAGGCAGATGTAGATATAAAGCCCTTCTTCAAGGCAGGAATATACTTCCTATCACAAAGTATTGCCCAGAGCTCAGTGGTTTAGAGGTTAAAGGCACAAAGCATGGGTGAAAAGGCAGAAACTCTGGGTCGTCTTTTGTTCTCAGGGTTGGTGAACTCTCTGTAAACTCTAGCAGAGAAATGACCCTTATAAACAGGTGCATGTATGTGGGAAGTACTTGATGCATGTGTGCTGACCAATAAATAATTAATACTACTTCCTCTTGACTCATGTGCTTGAAATGAAGACCGGTCACTCCAATCGCAGTATCCGCTTGTGTTGAGCAGGGAAGTTGAGCAATGTTGCCATAATTAGTAACACTCTAGAGATGAAGTAGGTGAGGTAGGAGAGAGAACAGTCATGCCTGGCCTTTCGGGTGTATCTAAGTTAAAAGAGTTTTATTGTCAAGATTTTCATATACTTGATAATTCTTTGCCCTTGACTATTAAAGGTGTAACATTTTTTAGTTGGGTTGAGAGGAACTGAAGTTTCAGTTTGTTCATTAGGATTAGATGACTAGAGAACATGGGCTAATAAATGATATTTCTTTCTTTTTTCTTTTTAAACTGTATAATGCCTGTTCATGATTGGAACTTTGACAAGAACATGTTTGCTTTATCAGAGAATGACAAGTGGCATAGTAATTAAGTTGTATATCATTTTGTGTACATTTCCTTTAAAAAAAAAAACAAAAAACAAAGAAAACTGTCCCTGGTATTTCCACAGAAAACAAAAAGAAAATTAAAAAAATTTTCAGTCAGATTTTAGACCCATTATTCCAGGTTTGACAGTTTGCTTAACTAGTACATAAACTAATGGTAGTGTTTGCCTTGATGTGTGAGGCTTGTGTGATCTGAGAACTGGTAATGTCTTTTGCCAGCACACCTCTATTTAGTTTCTATAAGGTAGCAACTTTTATGAAACTACAACGCATGTTTTCCATCACACCTATTCTTCGAGTCCAAAGGGGTGGGAAAAACGTTGACAAATGACCTTTGAGGAGAACTTTTGATATTTTCACTGTAACTCTGTGGATTTAAGTTTTTATTTTCAAAACTGAGGGTGATGTTTGTGAAAAGTATCAGTTTCCAGTAGGTTCTGAGTAGCAATATGACCCCTTAAAAAAGTAAGCACATAGCTGGGTGTTGTGGCGGGCGCCTGTGGTCCCAGCTACTTGGGAGGCTGAGGCGAGAGAATCACTTAAGCCCAACAGTGTGAGGTTGCTGTGAGCTGTGACGCCATGGCACTCTACCCGGGGCGACATGGTGAGATTCTGTCTCAAAAAAAAAAAAAAAAAAAAAGTAAGCACACATATGCCTGTGATGCCTTCAGAGTGGGCATGTCCTTTTGTAGTGTGGGTGAGAATTGAGATTTTTCCCAATTATGTTAGTTTCTTCTAGTAAGAGAAAGGTTTCAGAGTTATATATCTAAAGTAGATAGATATTCAGCTTCACAACTGAGCCTTTTTATTTTTTTTCCGAAATAAATATTTTTCTGGTGACTTCTCTTCTTATTACTTTAAAAAGTCTCACTTATTAAAACTCATTTGACTTCCACTTAAAAATTATCACCAATAAAAATGTATCAAACTGCTTCTGTGTGTTTGCTTCATATGAGTCTGTGGATATAAAGCAAAGAAGTGGAACCTGAGATTCTGGGTTTAACCAAAATAAAAGGCAGGTGGGCTTCTCCAGATTTCGGGGGTAGAAGGTGGAGAATGTGATTTTAGATCCTTGTAATATCCACTGATCCTATGGTCCCAGTCAGGCTCAGCTGGCCTGTGCTGTGTTTGCAAACACCCCCACGTAACAAGAGCTTGACACAAGTGTCTTTCGTGTTCTCCGAGTCCCCTAGTGGATGTGAGAGATGCTCAAAGTCGGCTTTGCTTCCTGCAGCAGCTCAGGCTGCCAGAGGTGAAGGAGTTCTCATAGCTTAGGGGCCCCCAACTCCCGGCAAGCTGCACGGCTGCTCGTTTCATTGGCCAGCAGCAGTCATGTGGCCCTGTGTTTGCAGGGCGATGCAGTGCCCCTGTGTTCCTCTGGGAGACACCAGTGAGCTCTGTCAGACGTGTCTAAATGAGTATTGAGATCTCGGAGAAGGCACTGCAACTAGAGATGAGGATTTGAGAGATGTCATTTACAGAAAGGAAACAGTGGAATAGATTTATATAGAAAGCATACACATACTTACAGAGGGTACCGTTTTCCATGATGGTGGCTCTACATGTGCCTTTTTTCACAACCCAAGCAGTGTGCTGCCCTAAGAATAGCAATAGCAGGTGTCAGGAAAGTCAGACACGTTCTGTTGGTTCTGTAGTTGACTGAGGGCTGTCTGCCTCTAAAGGTGTGCTTGGAGAGCTGGGTGCAGTGGCACACAACTCTATGGCCAGCTACTCTGAGGCTGAAGTGGGAGAAGGCTTGAGCCTACTGGTTAGAACCGTGAGCAATCACTATACTGAGATCTCATCTTCACTTGTTAATGTAAGGGTGATGCAGTCCTATAGGTTAGTAGATTCTTAAATTTTGATTATGACAGGTTGTGTTGGTCATAGCTTAGATGGTGAGCTGGAAAAAAAATGCCTATTTTTTTTTTTTTTTTTTTTTTGAGACAGAGTGTTATATCGCCCTCGGTAGAGTGCTGTGTCATCACAGCTCACAGTGATTCTCTTGCCTCACCCTCCCAAGTAGCTGGGACTACAGGCACCTGCCACAATGCCCAGCTATATTTGGTTGTAGTTGTCATTGTTGTTTAGCTGTCCAGGGCTGGGCTTGAACCCACCAGCTTTGGTGTATGTGGCCAGCACCCTACTCACTGAGCTATGGTTGCCGAGCCAAAAAATGCCTATTCTTAAAGTCTCATTGGGATTAGGAGAGAATTTGTATGTACTCTTATGCATGTTAAGCATTATGAAGACATTGACTTTATTATCTTTTTTTCTCAAGAGTTTTATTACTTGACCTTGACATTGGAATGTATGATCACATATCTTCTGCTACTACACCAAAACACCTCCAGAAAAGGAGCCTGTAGGTCAGATAATGATCCAGTTTCTTTGGGTATTTACTGTGTTTATTCTCCTTCTCTGATTTGCCTTTGTTATTTTTACTCTTCTTCCACTTCTGCTCATTAGAGCACAGGTTTTGGGAGCAGGCGGACCTACGATTGGAGCTCACTCCTGTTGCCAACTATTTAACACGAGTAGATCACTTTCTATGCCTCAATGTTCGTATCTGTAACGTGGGTCTAAATATTTGTATTTTATACAAAAACAGCAAACAATACCTGGTACTTTTTTTATTGCTCAATAAATGTTAGCTATGATTAATGTCACTGTCATTTACATTTCAAAACTCCTCTCAAATAATTCTTTCATGACAACTTTTTTACATTTTTCTATCCAGCAGTGGATAAGATTTACTCTGTTGAGCTATCCGAGCATTTTTTATCTTCTCTGACATTATGTATTTTTGGGGGTGTATGTATACGTGTGCCCTGAGACCTAGCATCCCATAGGGAGATCCTTTACCTATTGCTGTGTCTTCTGCATTGCCTTCGTCTCATGGTTCATGTGATAGGTGGTTAATTTAAGGTTGAAAGAGCCAAAATGAGATAGAAGGGAACATGGTTATCAAGTGTTTATAAAACGTTCCACCTGGTTTGGTGAAGTCTCATAAGCTGGATATATAAATATTCTTGGAATAGGATTCTAATTAGAGTGTGTAAGTATGTGTATATTCATATATACACACACACACATATACAGGGTAGACAAAAAGTTCATGTGCAGTATATATATACATATATAATATACATATATATACATATATGTGTGTATGTGTGTGTGTGTGTATATGTATGTATGTTTCTCAATGTTTAGGTAGCTGAAAGTAACACAACAACAAAAACAGAATGCAAATGGCTTAAAAGATGATCACCAATGTAGGGTAGCGGTTTACCGATACTCAGAGGAGAACTTAATGTGACCTTGGTCTTTTATATAGCTGAGAAGGTAGCTTTCATATATCCATGCTCAATTGCTTACAAGTTCACAACTTTTAAACTGGGTCTGCATGTGAGAAGCTATGCCTGGTAAGGCAGAAGGGGAGTATTAAATGAACTCTAAGTTACCCAGTGAACCAAGGGTCTAGATCTCCTCGTTTCTGGTGTAACACTGACTCGTCAGATGTATCTCTGTGCTTGCCCCAGGAAGTAGGAATGTGCTGTGTGCACTGCACAGAGAGACATGCCAGTGGTGGGCCTTTGTGGGGGCCCCCGTGAGCACCCTGCTGTCAGAGATTGTGGTGGCTCTAGAGCGTGGTAAACCAATTGGATATTATGTAATTGGTGCAATTACATAAATTGAGGGCTTTGCTTCGAAATTTTTATTAAAAGAAACTAACTGCTAAAAGACATTTTGTTTTTTTGTTTTTTTTTGTCTTCATTACCAGGATTAACACTGTATTCTGAGATGGTTTTTTAAAAATTTGCCATGAAGGAAGTTGTATCCGTATACTCCTTCCCCAACTCCCCCCAAAAGCAAATGAAAACACCCAGATCCCCTCACCATAATAAGTTTATTAGAGTCCTTATAATTCTCAAAAGTGAGTAGTTCAGATTTGGCTTCAGAGTATTTTTTAAATTTAATATTATAAAATGATCTTCTTGATTGCAAATATATGCTCATGGAAGAAAAAATTGAAAATGTAGTAAGGCACAAAGAAGAAAATAAGTCACCCATAATCCCATCTGCAGAAGATAACCCCAGTTAATATTTTGGTATTTACTACATATTCCCAAATTTGAGATACATATTTTTACAACCTGCTGTTTTTATTTAATATTCTATTGACTTTTTCCCCTTGTACCATAATAAAGATAAATGCAATGTTATTTACAAATTTGTTTCAACATGTTAATGAAAAATGTTCAAATGTGCTGCAAAATTGAAATTTTTAGGGAATTCCCGTATGTCCATCACCTATACTGATATTCTGTCATTAATAGTTTACCGTGCTTGCTTTGTCACTTGTCTGTCACCCACTCCTTCTGTTCATTTATTGATGCTTCCTATTTCTTCATCCATACATCTCAAAGTAAGTTTTAATGCAAAGCATTACTTTTAACCAAGCTGGTTTACCTTCAGTGTTCAGTATGCAAAGGAATTTGTATTTTCTGAACATACCACAAAGGAAAGCCTAGAGAGAGAATTTTGAAAGAGAATTGCTGAGAGAATGTGGTTAGATATTGTAAAAAAGGATATCCAGGGATTTGAAATTTGCTGGGAACAGAGTTCATTATATGCATTATTAGCTTCTGAGGTGGCACAAAAATACTATCAGAAATTATCTCCTTACTCACTCTTAATGCCTAATTAGACTCTAGCCTTGGGACACAGAAAATCTTCAGAGGGGCTAATACTTTTCTTTCTGTAGTTCTCCTGGCTATTAGAGACCTCAGTTCTTGGTAAATATTGACCTGGTAGGTAAAGCCCTTTAGAGTGGTTTCCACCAGCCACCCTGCGGACCCAGGTTGTATCTTCCCTGGGGAGGTACAACCTGTTGCTGTCGTCTGTAACTTCACTCATGTCTGTGGTGTGGATAGTTTGCTGCCAGTTTACCTGGTCTTTTTATCTGAATGCTGAGTTCTTTCTTTTGCATTGATGAAGGGGGAGGCCTTAGTGGTGGGACAGCCTTGCCGAACACAGGAAACACCTTTCGCACGCGTCTTTATGATGCTTCCTTTTAAAGTTGCCTTAACGTGTCTGTTCCAAGGGGCGAGGCCAGGTGTGGCGACCTTGCTGTGTGTACGGTTCCCAGCACAGCACCTTGTGTATTTAGGCGCTTAATAAATACCCGCGGACAAGTAGACCGTCCCTTTTAAGCTCTCAGAATTCCTGCAATTGTTCTACTCTGCCAACACCTGGTGCCTTTCACAGGCATTTCATGAACACATATCCATTCTTCAAACTTCATAATCTATTATTGTATTTTCAAGTGGCTGGGGGCTCTTAAGATAGAGCAGCCTCTATGTTTTTCTCTCCTTTCCCTGTGTTTCACATGCCAGGGTGTTCAATCTCAATGTCATGTCACCACTGTTTAAAAGAAGACTCCACTCTGACATGGGTGACAGCTGTTGTTTCTCCTAAATTCAGCCTTGGGCAGAGCACCTTGTTAGGAGCTGAGGTCTGTGGAGCCCTGACTTTTATAAGTGGATTTCATAAGGCAAAATGATTTCTTTCATCTTCCTTTGGCATTCTGTCTTTTTTTTTTTTTCTTTCTTTCTTATTCTTACCTCCTCCTCCTCCTTTTTTTTTCTTTTTCTTTTTTTTCCTGAGGACAGTTGATTCTTGGCCATCTCAGGCAGATATCCAATTTTTGGATTATCCATGTCCCTTGATTTTTACCTCAGTGACTAGGCTAGCCAGGACCTTGATGCCTTCAAAGTACTTCTGGTCCCTCTCCTCCCTCACCCTCTTTATCAATCCTCTCCTCTCTTTCAGGCAGAGCCCCTCTGACTCCTAGAACTGTGGTCCTCAACTGAAGAAGATTTTGCCCTCCCTGTCCCCACCCTCTGAGACATTTGCCAATTTGGGAGACATTTTTGGTTGCACTGGAGAGGGGTGGGGGAATGCTGCTGGTCTCTAGTTCGGTAGAGGTTGGGGATGCTGCTTAACATCCTATAATACACAGGATAGCAGCCCACAGCAAGGAATTCTCCAGTGCAGAATGTCAGTAGTGCCGGGATTGAGAAACCCTGCCTACACGCAGAGGTCCTTTTTTGAAAACCTTTTACTCTGAGGCTGGGTGAGGTGGCTCACGCCTGTAATCCCAACACCTGGGAGGCCGAGGCAGGTGAATTATCTGAGCTCATGGATTCGAGACTAGCCTGAGCCAGAGTGAGACCTCCTTTCTAAAAATAGCTGGATGTTGTGGTGGGCACTTGTGGTCCCAGCTACTTGGGAGGCTGAGACAACAGGATTGCTTGAGCCCAAGAATTTGAGGTTGCTGTGAGCTATGATGCCACAGCACTCTACCAAGGGCAACATAGTGAGACTCTGTCTCAAAAAAAAGAAAAGAAAACTTTACTCTGCCACTTAACAGAAATTGTGACCTTGGACCTCAGTTTTCTCAGGCATAAAGTGAGGTTAAAATACTTCGTAGGGTTGTGGGAAATATACGCAAAGTGAATGGAACTGTGTCAAAGTAGGGACTTGGTGTTTTAATGTGTCCGTGATTTCTGTTGGAGCAAATAGTTACAACTTTGGGAAATGCAGTGTAGGTTGAATTTGATGATGGTTTTGAAGCTTTTTTGTGCAAGGGAGTCCTTGCATGGAGCTTGTTAACATATGCACGCCTTCAGGACAAATCTCCAGAGATTGTGTTTGAAGTTTGTACTTTTTCATAGTACCCCAGGTGGTTCTAATGCAGGTGGTCTACAAATAACACATGGAGACAGACACCCTGGCTGTATGGCTATCAGGTGACATATGGGAGGGGCCTCAACCTTCTGAGAAAGGCCTCATCTCTGGGTAGTTGTTTTCTGTTTCTCTGGGCTCATTGGCAGAGAATAATTTTTCAGAACCGTTTCAAGCAGGACAAAGTTGTTCTTTGTTCTGGCTTTTAATGACAACTAGAGATATCTTTATATTGGATGTTCTCCTTGAACATTATTTTGACTCAGTGTCCTAAGAAGTCTTTTGGGAACCAGCTCAGGAACCCTGGCTAGAAAAATTTTTTTATTCATTGGCTGATGGAATTGTGATTTGGGGTGAGGAAGGGCAGATTGGAAGGAGGTGATTTTTATTCTCAGTGGGTCTTGGAAGGCTAGAGGACCAACAAGTGAAAACAGACTTCTCCCAGCTCCAGACTGTATTCATTTAGGAATAGGATGAAAATGCCTATAATTCTGTCCGCTTGTAAATGATTTGCATCTAGTTTCTCTTTTCTTTCATAGAATGATGCCTGGAGGGCTATGATATTAACCACGTACCGGTATTTTAAGGAGTTTTTGCAGTCATGGTGCATGGGGTGTGATGCTGGCTCGCTGAGTGGACCCATGGTGACTTGCTTACTCCTGAAATGAATGTTTGTACTTTCCTGACATAAGGAGCCAAGTGAACGGCCCAGGCTTGCCTATAAATATACATCAGTGCCTCTCTGGGCTGGAATTCTGGGTCTGTGTGTGTTCTGAGATCTCTCTGTGGGATTTGTTCTACCCACACCTTTCTATCAGACACGGTATCTTGCCAAGGTTTGGCCTGTGCAACGTAGGCTGCAAATCCAAAATATTTAAAAAGAAAATCTCAGAAGGAATTTACATCATTTATTTAATAAATGAAAGTGTGAAGTAGAAATTAAAAGTCAGCCAGGGAGTGTAGTTGGAAAATGTAAACCACATGAGGCGTGCCTTTAAAATTGTAACTCCTCATTGGCAATTACCCCCCAGAAGAACTCCATTTAAAGTCCTGACAGTTGAATTTAGTGAGTTCTAAGCTGTGAATGTAAATCTTAGATAAAAAGTGTAAACCGAAGAGCCAGGTTGGTCTGAGTTGCTATTTTTCTTCTTTGTTTTGAGACAGAGTCTCACTCTCTTGTCTAGGGCTTGAGTGCCCTGGAGTTAGCCCAGTTCACAGCAACCTCAAACTCCTGGGCTTAATGATCCTCCTGCCTCTCAGCCTCCCAAGTAGTTGGGACTACAGGCACCTGCCACAACGCCCAGCTAATTTTTCTAGTTTTAGTAGAGACAGGGATGGGGGTGGTTTGCTTTTCTGTTCAGGCTGGTCTGGAACTCCTGACCTCAAGTGATCCTCCTGCCTCTGTCTCCCACAGGGCTAGGATTATAGGCGTGAGCCACCCCCTCTGGCCTGGGTTGCTAGTTTTCCACCCTTGCCTTTAAGATGTCTGTCAACTAGTTGTGGTCTGCCCGATTTAACAGATTGTTCTCTGTTAGTGTTGGGTCCCTGAGTCCATGGCAGGTAGACTTTCCGTGGATTTCACAGTAATAAAAGTAAGTAAAGGCCATATAATTATTTATAAACTGAAAAATAGAAGGTGACTGTCTCATAGTTAAATGGTAGTGAAAAATGAGTAAGAAAAAATTTATTATTTAACTGAATAGTTTTTTTTTTTTTTTCTTTTTAAATTCCAGTTTTAACTTGTATCCTTTGAATATGTTTCTTTTAGAGTTCAAAGTGATAGTTTGGTGATAGTTTGGTCTTGTAATTTAAATTCTCCAATCTCTAAAGCTAATGGCATGACATTACTATTTCTATGGTTTTCCTGTATAATCACTCATACCCCTTTCCAATTCCTACATGTTTTAACATATGGTTTTTGATGTGTAGATTTTAAAAATCCACGAAAACGTTACTTAAAAGTTGAAGAGAAAAATGAAGGCGAATGGAAAGTGGAAGGTGAATGAAACAATTATTTTGTTGGCTCTATTTGGTTGGTTTTTGGTTCTTGCTAGAGAATGTGACGGATTGTAATGCAGGTCAGATCCTATCTTGAAATTTAATAAGAGATTCAGTTACTCTTACAGCCCAAATATTTCCGAGGCCCTGCTGACAGCTTAATCATTTCAAGCAATATTTGATATGGCCGAATACCTGTTGTCCAAAGAATTTAGATGTCTTTTTGCCTTCTTTGTTCAGCTCTGCCAGAAGATGTGAAAATTTGCATTGACATAAATGTTAAAATACAGGCGTACCATTTCCTTTTACAGTGAGAATCATCATGGAATTCCTTAGAGTGGTGCTTCTTAACCAGTGGCTTTGAAATACGATACAATTTAGCAAAACTACATAATTTCCTCAGGTTGCTAGGATGGAGTCAATTTCTCCTGTGATGGTGTTTGATCTGTAGACAGCACTTATTTTTCTCCTTTGGACATTCTTCTGAACGGTTTGGATGCACAAGGTTAGCAAACAAAAGCATGGAAGAGGATTGGTCTCTCAAGCTGGCAAGTGTCTTCATAGACAGGCCGCAGCTTCCCTCCTTTTCAAGCAGAGAACAAACTGGTGTGTCACCTCCATGTCTGCTGAGCTGTATAACCAACCCCTTAAGTATCAGAGCATCAAGGGTTACAGGATTTTTCTTTTTAACATTGCCTAAAGCCCCTGCAGTTCCCCCACCCTCTGCTACTTTTAGAGTTGCCTAAAATACGATGGCATAGTGAAGGACAGCTGGGAAGATGGCAATTGCATAAGCTTAGGAAACTTTTTTAGATGTGCATTGAGAAGTTAAGAAGCTTCAAAGAAAGACACCTTTAGAGTACAGTAATCTCTCTCTTTATAACATTTATCTGTATGTTACATTTACAGTTCTAAATTTACCCACACGTTTAAATATAGTGAACTATTTTAATGTAAAACTCTCCTTAAAACATTCAGAGTTGTCTCTCGCAGCGTTTCATCTGAGGGCTGTTGCCAATAGCACTTAGCCACCTAGCGCATGCTAAGACTTTGGTGAAGTTACGGTGCCAGAGAGTGTGATGTCCTAAGTCCGTGTTTGATTCACCCACTAAAAAAGAAGTGTGCATTCTCTAGTGTAGTTTCAGCCAATTTCCTGCTGTGCTTTGTGAGTTATTCTAGTATCCTAGGTAAATAATCCCTAAATGAAATATGTATATATATATTTTTTATTTTTTTACTCACTTGGCTTGGAAAATCATTGACAGGTCAATGATTTTATAAGCAATTTAACTATAGCAAACTTTTGAGAGCCTTGGAGCTCTTTTACCAAACACAGCAACTTGATCAAAAGCCTTGAAGCTTGCACATTTGACATTGTTTTGGCTTTTATATTCAGCAATAATTTCACCCTCGAAATTATTATATTAATACAACATTGAGGTGAAAGAAGATTCAAGGGCTCAATCTTTGAGCTAAAGGCAATAAATAGTTCATGGCTCACTAACATGTTGGGATGTTGTGGTGCAATTAATATAAACATGTTTTAGACACACGAAATGTGTGTGCAATCTAATTCCCAATGAAAATAGCAGAATTCAAAGTCATAATTATCCTGGCTAACCATGTAAGTGTGTACACGTATAAGGATGTATAAACGAAGACAGGAATGTAATATGCAACCATGAAAACAATTGTTTTGGGGTAATGAGACTTTTAAATTTACTCTTTTTGATATTGTTTAGTATGGTTTAATTTTAAGGAAGGAGTTAATTATTTCTTTTAAGCCTCTAAAAGATGATTAAAAAATCCTACAAATATTGAATATATTTCTTCTTTTGTTCATAATGATTTTCTTATAAAAGTCATACCAAGTAGCCTGTATATGTTAAATTTAGACACAGTATTGCTGTTCAAAGATTTATTTAATTTGAATGTGCCTAGAGGCTCAGTAATTTTGGAATAAAAGCATATGCGGCGATCTGGCTGGTCAACTTTTGTTTACTGTGTACCATTAGTTATTCAAAATGTTTGAGATATCGTGTTTTCCAGATTAATAAAATAAATTTCCAGATAACTGAAGCTCAACTTAATTTCAACCATAGTTGCTGGGTATAACCTGAAGTTTAATTATGCTTTGTCTAGTAAGGCAGGACGTAGAATTTCCTTCATCTTTTATATGTATTGAATTTTTGAGATTGTATCTCCAAATGGTAAACTTATGTCTTATGGGGTTGGGAGAATGTTGAATCTTCATGTTAGACGAGCTCAATATGCATAAAATCTCTAATTCTGGTTCATGAGAGAGGAATCCGCTCTCGTGGAGCCCCTCCCCCAGGCTGGTCCCTCTTACCCCTGATGCCTAAGGAATGTGTTTTCCATATGGCTCAAGGTTCCTTTCCTGTTTCTCCCTCATAGGGGAGTAGGAGGTTGGTCAGGAAGTTTCTAAACTCTCTGCTCCCTTATTGAGGGGTGAGTTCCTGGAACCTTTGGGGATAATTCAGGGAAGCCATGTCCCCTGTGTTCTAGCAACTCAAAATGTGGTCCATAGACTAGGAGGAGCACATCACATGGAAGCTTGTAGAAATGCAGAATGCAGACCCCACCCCAGTCAAACTAAATAAGCATCTGTACTTTCACAGGGTCCCAAGGTGGTCTCTTATGTTTTCTCTCCATCTTCCAATTCCTACGTGGCACTAACACTTTGGCCCCCAGCCCCATGACTCCAGGAGAGGGCAATCCCCTGATCTTCTGCCAGGCTCCCACTCAGGGCATTGCAGGATTGTCAGGTGGCTTCTGTTAGGAGGAACCCTGGCTGGGGCTGGTCGAGGCAGGGGCTGCCAGCAGACTGCTGCTTCTGTTTCCCTTCTCACTCAGAGCTGCTCTCCCGGCTTATCTGGGTTGCCTAGAGTTTGCTTTCCACGACACAGTTCACATCCTCTTCCCCGTGGCTCTTACTTTCTGCTGTAATTTCACACTACAGCATCGTGCTCCTGCTTCTGGGTGAAGGCAGGAAAGTGGTGACGGAGTGGGAGGGGAGACTTCTGCCGTGCAGAGATTGACCTGACTTCCTGTGCTGTGGTTGTAAACTTGGAGGAGAACTTCAGGTTGCCAGGGGAGACCAGATAAGCAGAGGTTTGATTATGAGTACACTCGAAACAGATGGAGAGGTAGGAAGGGATAAGAGGCATTAAAGAGAATGGACTTTCTTTTTCTCTGTGCTGGAGCTAGGAGGAATATCTTAGTTACTTGCTGCTTCTAGGTTGTGGTAACCCCACCTGAGAAGTGGGGCTAATTGTATCTTGACCAATGAATCACTTCCCTGGATAATTTTCTGTACACTCAATCATTGTGTAAAACTTGACAGTGCTGGCTAGCAGGAGTAGGATTTGAAGAGGGGGAGTTAATAGGAAGCTGTCAGGTCTTTGGGGCTGAGTGGGAACAGAGGTGGTTGTGGGTGAGGATAGAAAGGTGTTTTCTCAAAAGATTGTAGTGGACCTAGTTATAATTTCTATCCAGGTGTCTGGGAGAATTACATTGGTAATAATGTGAACACTAACAGTGAAAACATTGTCAAAGGTTTATGTATCCAAATACATTTATATGTGGGTCATTACGAAAGTTTCGAGATGCACAAAAATCAAGAAACATAAAATCTGTGGGGATGGAAACAAATGAAACCCTCCCAGCAACACCAATAAGCTGTGTGAGTTGAAACTTGCACCTGTGAATCAGGACACTGTCAACAATGTTTCTTGGAAGTGAAATAAGGGATCATAACACAGTCTGTCTTGGCCCACGTACTATTATGATCATATGCATTGTCTCATTTAATATTTACAGTCATCCCGTGAGGTGGAGACTGCCGTCTTTCTCTTGTTATGCCTGGGGATTTGGAGGCACAGACACATGAGCAACTTGCCCAAGGTCATGTCAAGGTTTTCTGAGTCTAGACCCTCAATCAGGATGACTACATGATCCCTGCATGGGGCAGGGCTGGGTTTGGAAGTACGGAGTGAACATTTGGGCAATCTTAGATATTTAAAAGTGTCATTTTAGGTCCCTACCGTGTTTGAAAATAGCATGAAATAAGAGTTAAAAATAATAGTCTGGCCATTGTTAGTGAAGCTTGTTGTAGCTGGTGGATATCACAGCCCATGGGCTCCCTATTAAATGATGCCTCTAGGCTGCAGGTAGATGTTTTAGAATCTGCCTTATATGTTGGGCAGGTAGTTGGCAGATATCATTCCTCCTTTGCCTGCTGTTTCCCTATTAAGTTCTGCTAATATTGGGGTATGAGGGGAATTCTGGAAGACTGGAGGAGGGAGGGAGGGAGGATGTGCTTTATACTTTTTTGCTTATTGTTTCAGCCAGTCTTTTTTGTTCTCTGTACTTGTTTAACCAAAATCTTTATATTAAATAATATCTGTTGCAATACCTAGTATTGTTTCTGTTTTCCTAACTGGACCCTGACTGATAGATTTCCCTAAGCTTTGGAATCCTGCTGGGGTTGGGAGGGATGGGGAGAGAGACTGATACCCAGGAGCTGGGATTTTCTTTTTTTTTTTTTTTTTTTTTTTTTTTTGAGAAAAAGTAAAAAAAATTTTCCCTCAATATACTTTTGTTAAATAAAAAATCAAAACAACCAAAAAAAAATTAAGAAAATCCCAGCTCCTGGGTATCAGTCTCTCTCCCCATCCCTCCCAACCCCAGCAGGATTCCAAAGCTTATGGAAATCTATCAGTCAGGGTCCAGTTAGGAAAACAGAAACAATACTAGGTATTGC
>CAUYPK010082128.1:0-10001 GCA_963574355.1 Loris lydekkerianus
ACCTTTGTCAGAGATATGACCTGCAAATATCGTCTCCCATTCTGAGGGCTATTTGCTTGCTTTACTTACTGTGTTCTTGGCTGTGCAGAAACTTTTTAGTTTAATCAAGTCCCAGTAGTGCCGGGGTGGCGAACACGCGGCTAGAGCCGCATTCGGCTCCCAGCCAAAATGAATTTAGGCTCTTTTCCTCTTATCCTTATTTTGTATACTGTGGCTCTTTGCCAAGTTTGGATTTTGTTATGCTGCTTCTGAGGAGGGACCTCTGAGGAGCAATCTCCGAGCGCGTAGTCGAACTTGTTCGCCACCCCTGATATCTACATCTATATCTGTATCATCTAGCTATCCATTCTATCAGTTCTGTCTCTCTGGAGCACCCTAATACATATTTTGGTACCAGGAATGACTCTAAAGGAACAGAATTTTAAGGATGAGCTTCTTTAATTGGTTCCAGAGTTTCTGGAACTGGCTTTTTAATCCGTTAGACATAAAAATTCTAAGGATTCTATTTCTAATCAGAAAGCACTGATGGTCCATGGCATGAAATTTTTATACCGATATGCAAAATATCTTCATTTAATACTCCTAATCAGTCACTTAGCAGAGGTCAAGAACTTATTTACCCTGCTTATGATACCTTTGAACATTTGTGGAAAATGAGGGACTATAACAGCATTGGTTGGCATTGCATGGTTGCTTCTAAGGTTGCTGGACAAAGTGATGAAAGGAAAGGATGAACTCAGGGATTCAAATTTCTGCCTCCAGATTCACATAAATAGTTTAAGAACTTCTAATGCTGCCCTAAGCTGAAATCTTCTCTCCCATAGCCACAGGGCTAAAATTGCTGAAAATCCAACCCTGGCCCTTATCATGCGATTGGTTGAATTAGCAACAAATGTTTGAACTCTCAGCCTGGCAGCATATTGACTGCTAAAGTAAGGGCATTGTTAAGAAAAAATGGGTTACTCTAAATTGGGATAGGTACATATGGGAAGAAACTTACAAATATGCTCATTGAATCTATCTATCTATCTATCTATCTATCTATCTATCTATCCATCCATCCATCCTATTGTTTCTGTCTTTTTGTATAATTCTGTCTAATACAGCATGAAAACAAATTAGCATATAGTCTAAGTGCTCAGTAAAGATAGCTATAATTATCCTCTAATTAAAACTGTTACATTACAATGAGTTAAAATTTTGTGCAATGGGACTCTGTGGCTTAGAGAGATTGACAAAATTTCTGACAATAGGTTTAAGTTTTCAATAACTATCAATTCTGAAGGGAGAAGTCTCAGATTGTATAGGAGATTGGGGACTAACAGGGAAGATGTGTAAAGTCTTGCAGAAACATAGGAATTCATAGGCCTGTAGTTATTTAAATAAATAAATGGGGAGAAAGAAAAGCTTTTCCTTACATAAAAAATCAACTGATAAATGTTTAAGGGATGATTGAATTAGAAAATCACCATCATAGTAATAATTAATTCAGCCAAGAAACATCAATGGATGCTAAAATTAGTGGGTGAAAGTTTGATGAGAAATGGAATATTGACATAGTCTTGGGGTACCTCCCAACAGAATACTTATTAATTACAAAGGGAATAACTTTACAGTGGAGAAGCCTGGCAGATACTGCCACCTTAATGAAATGATCAAAGTGAACATCATTAGTAATGGGACAAATTGAAATCATGTGCCACCTGATAGGATGCAATGAGAACACAGCATCACTTCTGTGCTATTCCTGTAAAAGATGCATAACTTGAACCTAATCATGAGAAAACATCAGACAAACTTGAATTAAGGGACATTCTACAAAAGAAATGGCCTGTTACTCTTCAAAAGTGTCAAGGTTGTATAAAACAAGGAAAGACCGAACAAGTATTTCAGACTGAAGGAGACTAACAAGACAAGAAAATGAAATGCTACCTATGATCCCGGATTGGATTTTTTTGTTATAAAGGACATTATTGGGACATTTGGAGAAACTTGAATAGAGTTTCAGGATTAGATAGTAGTGATGTATCAGTATTAACACACTGGTTTTAATGGAGGTATTGTGATTATGTAGAAGAATGTCCTTCTTTACAGGAAATATACACCAAAGCATTCAGGGGTGATGGGGCATCAGCCTGGCAACTTACTAACAATCTAGAGGGGAAAGCCATATTGATACTATTATTACAACTTTACTGTGAGTTTGAAATGTTTTGAAATATACGATTTTACATTTTAAATAATCTTATTGAAACATACACTGTATTTACACTTAATTGCCTCAGGGGTAGAGTTACAGGTATTGAGTCTATATGTTGGAAAGAGAGGGTTGGGCGCATTCTAGGAATAGGGATATGTGGGCCCAAATACAGACACTGAGATCCCTACCCCTACTCACATCCATCTCAGGAGTTGGGAGAGAACTGGGGCAGGAAAAGGGGCTGAGGCATTATTATCCCCATTGCATAGTTGATAAAATAAGGTTGCACAGAAAAAAGATGGTGCTGGAGCTGGAAGGCCCCTCCCTATTCTTTTGCAGACTACAAAACTCACCCAGGAGCTCACAGTCAAAGCTGAACCAGAATCCAAAGACCAACACCACACTACTCATATCCAACTGTGTCTTATTAAAAATGCATGTGAGTGAATTACATATGTGTGTGTTTATTTGCCCATCAAATCATTATTTTAAACATTTTTAGATACCAGTAGTTGGAATTAATAGAATAATCTAGAACAAAAACACAAAGGCAGGAATTGTGCTCACTTTTACTCCCTGCTGTATTTCCATCAGCACAGGGTAAGCACTTCATGAAGGGCTGTCGCATGACTGAATGTTCCAAACTTTTAGAGCAAAGAACTTCAATACTCAGGGAAATTATTTGCCTTTCCCCCCTCAAAATGTCGCCATGTCGCCACTTGTAACCTGAGCAACCCTGGCCATGGGAATCACCTCCTAAGAAACTGCAAAAAGGGCTGCAAAAATGGCAGGTGATTCTGCCCAGAGACCTCCATCACAGTTGGTTCTCAAGACTTCCTTTTAATATTTGCCTTAGCTCTTTAAATGGAGCTGGCTGGCTTCCCCACATGTGCAGTATCCGGTGGTGGCTCCATGCATGGTAACTAAGGCTATATTATTATACCCAAGTTTGTTTGAATCATGGCTCTCACACTTACTAAATGTATAATCTTGGGCAAGCTCTTTAATCTCTCTGACCCTATTTCCTCATGTATAAAACAGGGATAATAAGAGTACCCGTGTCACAGGGTTGTTGTGATAAATTAGTTAACATATATAGATAGATATAGATATAGATGTAGATATAGATATTGACACAGTTTCCAACTGGCAATGGTTTGACTGAGATTTTTCAAGTTTACAATAATATGAAAGCAATGGACATTCAGTAGTGACTGTACTGAAGGACTCATATAGCCATGCAGCTTTGTACGTTTGTACAGTTTTCAACAAGTTTCATGAGATAGTCAAGACATTGCTTTATAAAATAGGCCTTGCCTTAGATGATTTTCCCAGCTGTAGGTTAATGTAAGTGTTCTTATCATGTTAAGGTAGACTCGGCTCAGCTATGATGTTCGGTAGGCTAGGTGCAAAAAGTCAATGCACTTTTGACTTATGATATTTTCAACTTACAATGGATTTATCCAGATGTAACCCTGTTGCAAATCAAAGAATGTTTGTAGTGAGTACAGTAGAAATGTTTACAATTATTCCCAGACTACTGGGAGCTTGTTAAAGCCAAGTCTTAGGCAAAATTTCCCTCTGGGTATTCTCCTAGACTGCCCCCACCATCATTTGTCCTGCCTGCTTGACTTCTTAGGGGCCATCTTAAAGGAAGGAACATTTGAACTGGGGCCTGAAGGATGAGTAAAAGTTTACTAGATGGAAAAAGAAGGAAGTAGAACACCTCTTCAAGGATGGCTAAGGAGCCAGGGCCTCACAGTCAACATGTCCCTTGACCCCTGAGGGACCACTGCTGGACTGAAGTTCATTTACCAAAAATAGATGGTGCTGTCATCATTTCTATTTACATACTTGGAGCTCTGGCACACTCTGTGACTGGCAGTTTGATGTGACCTAACATGACATTTTGAAAAATCTTTAGAAGTAAAAATAATGAAGTGATCCACAGAAACAGGATAGTACACTAATCATGAGCAAGGACTTAACTCCATTATTTCTAGCTGTGTAACCTTGGGCAAGTTCCTTACTTTCTCTGTGCCTCTGTTTCTTCCTCTCTAAAATGGGGACAGGAATAATTGTAACTGTCTCATGGAGTTGTTAAAAAGTAAATGAGTTAATATTTTGTAAAGTGCTTAGAACAATAACTGGCATAGAATATGTACTATATGTGTGTGTCTGGTAAATAATAAATAAACAATGACAATACTCAGGATTGAAACAGAACAATGAAAGAAACTGTCCATTCAAGCAAACATAATAGTGATAAATTAGTAATACCATATAAATAAAAGGTTGGATGTCTTTACTGTCTTTTTTTCTAACAGTGTATAGTCTGAGGAGGGGGACCTCTCATTACCATAACAGATAATATTTTTAAATAAAATTTTAGTTACATATTAGGGATCTAAAAAAGTCAAATCAGAGGGGAGAATATGTCTTTTGCTGCTATTGTTGCTTACAAATGTGAAGGCTCATTTGTGCAAATAAGTTTGGTGACTGATCAATTGATATTTATCTCTTTGTAATAAGTATTTTAGAAACCTTTTCACTGAGTTAGAGAAAGGCATTTTTTTTAAAATCATGAAATGATCAAAATAAAAGGAAAGGAAAAATAAATATAAGCATTAAGAATAATTTCTTTCTACCACCACCACCACCTGTTTCATTTGCTTACATATCCTTAAGATGACCCCACTGGGTTGAGTCACTGAATTCCAGCACATCGTGACTGTGGTGTGGGCCTTCTGAAGCCACAAGACAAGGCCCCAAGTTTTGATTTTGCCCAACCAAGTTGAATCAGATTGGAGGTCACCATCTGAAGCACAGTGGGAAGGATTGAGGTTGATGAGCTGACTGGCAGCTTCTGCACAGCTTTTCTGGAACACTTGGTTGCTTGAGGAATAACATGTCGAGTAATTGACTGGGGCAATTAGGCAGACTCTAAAAGTCAGACTTTGAAGGCATATGTCAAAGTGTGCCCACAAATGGGTAAGCTCCCTCATAGCCCTTTGCAGATGTCACTCAAATGCAAAGACCTTGGGAGAGTTTTCTTTCCGAAGCTGGCAGAGATATCACTGGTATCAAGTGTTCTGCCCATAAAAATGATAAAGTATCAGTTAATGTCAGTCCTTTGCTAAGAGCAACAGCTGGGCACTTTGTGCAGGCAGAGGGGGGTGAATTGTATAATCAAGCAAAGCTTAACTCTCATGAGCATGACAATCTGCAGCTCTCAACACACTTGCTCGTAAGGATGCATTCATGCTACACTGGGATACCCACCCCCCTCAACAACTACACACCCCTGCACAGAATCCACATACCTTTACCATGCAAGGTTTGTGGAACCAGACTTCTACTTTATAGTGACACCCATCTAGCTAGTTGTTATTATGCCAACAGTAAATATTGTGTTACAGGATACAAGTTCATCAAATTACAAAGACAGAAAGATGGTCATGCCACTGGAGCTTGATTCTTTAGTGTCTGTCATGCCTACTTTTTAGGGTATGAGCCTTCCACAGGATAATGCTTAAAGAGGTAGACACTGATATCCAAATATGAAGGGTTATGATTATTATTACTTGGGTTCCCAGCAAGAACCAACCCAAATGTTAGACTCAAATCTCCAAATGTTTATGCGATGTCACTTCAGATAGCCCTGAGGCTATGTAATCTGTGTAATCTTAATAATGCTAAATAATATTTGAATTTATTACAGCTATCTGAAAATCAGCTTGGGGTACCAAAGAGAGATTTCTTTTCCTCCCTCCCCCATCACACTTCTTCTTCTTCTTCTTCTTTTTTTTTTTTTTTTTTTTGAGGCAGAGTTTCACTCTGTCACTCTGGGTAGAGGTCATGGCACCATGATAGCTCACAGCAACCTCAAACTCTTGGTCTTGAGAAGTCCTCTTGTCTCAGCCTCCTGAGTAGCTCAGACTATAAGATGTGCACCACGATGCTGGGCTAGTTTTCCTGTTTTTAGTAGAGACAGGGTCACACTTTTGATCAGGCTGGCCTTGAATTCCCGAGGTCAAGAAATCCACCTGCCTTGGCCTTCCATAGTGTTATGATTATAGGTGTGAGCCACCACTCCTTGCCACCATCACATTTCTTAGAAGGGTTGTCTATTTCCTGCCTGTTTTTCTTTGTATTTACTTCTTAATCTCTTGTGAGTGGGTTCCTGCCCTCACCCTTCTAATCAAGGTGCAGTGTGTTAGTTATCTATTGTTGCATAATAGATTGTCCTGAAGCTTAGTGACTTCAGACAGTACACATGTATTATCTCACAGTTCTGTGGGTCAGGAAATTAGGTGTGGCAAACTTGATCCTCTGGCTTAGGATCTCTTGCAATTCAGATATCCATTGGAGCTGTAGTACTCTCAAAGCTGGAGTGAGTAAGGATTCATTTCCTAGCTCATTCATGTGATCATAGGTTGGATTCAATTCTTCATCTGCAGTTGGACTGAAGGCCTCATTTTCTTGCTGGTTGTTGGCCAGTGGCCACCCCTCATTCCTTGTCATGTGGGCCTCTCCACAGGATGGCTTATAACATGGTAGCTGGATTTATTAGAGCAAACAAGCAAGAAGGCAAGGGAGAGAGAAGGCGAGCGGGATGGAAGTCACAGTCTTTGTAAACTTCATTTTAGGAGTGATATCCCATCACTGGTGCTGTATTCTATTCATTGGAAGGTATTCTATTACACGCGAGTCACTAGGTCCAGCCCACACTAAAGGAGAGTGGGTGATACAAGGGTATAAATATCTGGAGGCCAGGGATTCTTGGAGATCATCTTAGGTGTCTGTTTACCACATGTAGGTCAGCTGAGACTTCATTGCCTTGTCCAGTGAACTTTTTACATGGTTCACTCTTTCTGACCTTTCTGAAGCCCCTCATCTATGCAATGTCCTTAGCTTGAAATGTTCTTTTCACTGCAACGTCACAGCACTTTACTTTCTCACTTCACTATCTCTCTTTTTTGTCTCCATCTCTGTCTTCTTTCTCCTTCTGGCTACTAAACCTATGGCCTAACTCGGAGGAGGCACACCAATAAACACTTTGGGACTGACTGGATAAATACAAGTGGCTGTCAAGGATCAGTCCTTGACTCTCATTCCTTTATCTACACTTTCTGTTGTTTTTGTCATAACAATACCATCCTATCTCCTGCATTTATAACATCCCTTCAGTTAGCAACTCTATGGAGTTACACTGAAAATCTTCATCTGCCAGTTTGGTGTCTCTTTTGAGCTCCACACCTCTGTCTTTCTAACTGCCTGAAAGACATTTGAAAGGATGAAGTTCCAATTCAACAGTGAGTACACATGGAGTTCGTGTTTCCATTCTTGTGAAACTTCACTTAGAAAGATGGTCTCCAGTTCCATCCAGGTTGTTACAAAAGGCATTAGTTCACCATTTTTTTACGGCTAAGTAGTACTCCACAGTATACATATATTTGTGTAGCACATTTTGTTAATACACTCATATCTACAGGGACAATGCACACTGCCTAGATGATAGGCACACATAACTTTGACTCAAATGGTAACAAAAGCAATTTATGTAACCAGAACATTTGAGATAGGAAATAAAAGGATGATGTGCTGGGGCCTCAAAACCAGCAGATCCTTCCCCCAATCTTTCTCCCACTTTCATCAAATCCTGCTGCTTCCCTAGTCCCAATTTCGGACATCACTGGTTACCTAGTCACCCAGGCCTAAAACCTCCTCTTTTACTTTTACATGTCACATCCAATTAAATAATAGATCATATCTATTCCAATCCTGTATCATTTGTCCTTTCCTTTCTGTTCCCATTAACCACTATAACGGCCTCATAATTGGGCTCCCTGCCTGTGGTCTCTATCCTCTCTCATCTTTCCTACAAATTGATTTCAAATGAACTTTCTGGAAGCATATTTTTGGTCACTCCATCCTTGTTTAAAAATCAACCATTGCCCATTGATTACAGAATAAAATTTAACTTCCTTAGCCTGCCATTCAAAGCTTTCCAAAATCTGGTCCCATTCTTGGTCCCCACTCATTTCACATGCTGTGTGCTCCAAACATCTGAAATCTTTGTCTGCTAATCATACAACTCTCGTGATTTTCTGCCTGGGTGCCTTTATTCTTGCTCTTTTTCATTTGAGCCTGGAGTCCCCTGCCCCTCTGCCCCCTTACCTCAATTCTATACAGTCAACTTTTACCAGTCCTCCATGGCCTGGCTCAAATTACATTAACTACACAGAGGTTTCCCTGGGCATCCTCCTTCCCCTAAAGCTGACCTGGAGGTGATACTTCTGCACTGGGGACTCTCAGAATCCTCTACTTCTTTATCTTATGGTACTTTATCTTGGTGTTCCTGTTCACATTTTATCTTTAAATACCCCCATCAAATATGTATGCCCATTTGCCTTGTGGTCACAGAAATAGGAGGGCAGATTCAGTTAATACAGTGTTATTGCTTCAAGGTCAAATTAGGCTTGGATGACACTTTATAGCTCATTATTTCCTTTTACATTCTCCTTGATTATGTCTGAATTTTTCTTCAAAGAATAAGAAATAAATGTTGTGACCCAAGAATGATGTCAACATTCTCCTATTGAAGATGCTAACAGATGTATGAGTCACAACTTTTCATGGGAAGACAGACATAGTATTTAATTCTACGGTCATCAGGAATCTATAGTGGAGGAGAGAAAAGTAAGAAGTAATCTCTCCCTGGAAAGGCCTTTCAATGGAGACAGGGCGAGGGAGAGATATAAGACAAGGGTACAAGCAACAATAATGGGCTGAAGTTTTCCCCTCCGAACACCACAGCATCAATTAAGGTAGCAAACTCATTTGCTATAGAGTGGGAGAATCTCCAGGTAAGAATCAGTCAGTTTACAATGAATGGATAAAGAAAATGTGGTATGTACACACAATGGAATATTATTAAGAATTTTTTTCCCTTTTTTTTATTGTTGGGGATTCATTGAGGGTACAATAAGCCACGTTACACTGATTGTATTTGTTAGGTAAAGCTATAAAGTGTTGGACAACCTGGATAGACCTGGAAGACATTAGACTGAAATATGTCAGTCACAAAAGGACAAATACTGCCTGATCCCTCTTCTGTAGCCATATAAGATGTCAAAGCTATAGAAGTAGATAAAAGAATGATGATTATCATGGAGTAAGAGAAAGGGAACATAGAGAGTTGCTCGATGGCTGTAAAGTTACTATTATGCAAGATCAGTAAATTCCAGAGATCTACTGTACAACATAGTGTCTATAGTTAACAATAAAAAATAAAAAATTGTTAAGAGGATACATCTCATGTTAAGTGTTATTTTCTCTATCTCTCTCTTCCTCTCTCACACCAACAAAAAATCAAAGAGACACAAGAAAACTTTTGGAGGAAACGAATTTGTGTTTCCCCCCAGATTGTGATTATGATAACACAAAGTCACCAAATTGTATACATTAATTAGGTTCAGTTCTTTGTATACCAATGGTACTGCAATAGAACTTGAAGAGAAAATATTTGTTGTTTATAGAGGAGTGTACATGGACTCCTGTACTCCTGGACTTAGCTTAGAGCAGTGATTCTCAGCCTGGTGCTCAGACAAGCAGTGTCAGCATGACGTGTAAGCCTAGGAGTAATGTTAATTCCTGGGCCCCACTTCAAACCTATGGAATGGGAAACTCTATTGATGGGGCCCATCAATCTGTGTCTTTTTTTTTTTTTTTTTTTTTTTTTTTTTTTTTTCACTGGTGGTCGTTTATGACAGAAAATAGTGTGGTGTGGCATCAACCC
>CAUYPK010082130.1:0-80775 GCA_963574355.1 Loris lydekkerianus
TTTTTTTTTTTTTTTTTAATAGAGACAGAGTCTCACTTTATGGCCCTTTGGTAGAGTGCTGTGGCATCACACAGCTCACAGCAACCTCCAGCTCCTGGGCTTAAGCAATTCTCTTGCCTCAGCCTCCCGAGTAGCTGGGACTACAGGCGCCTGCCACAACTTTTTTTTTTGCAGTTTGGCTGGGGCTGGGTTTGAACCTGCCACCCTCAGCATATGGGGCCAGCGCCCTACTCACTGAGCCACAGGCCCCACCCAGGCTCTGAGTCTTAATCATTGTTTTAAGCCACCCCTAAGTGTGGGGTGATTTGTTAGCATAAGTAACCAATACAGATACAATGTTTAATTTTAAGTCTATCTAATCCTCTTTCAAAAAGGCAGCAACAGTGTATATGCTCACCAATGCCACATGGCGGAATGCCAAAAGTAACTGGTTTCAGAAAGAAGAGGGGGCATGGCTTGCCACCTGTAGCTCAAGTGGCTAAGGCACCAGCCATGTACACCAGAGCTGGCGGGTTTGAATCCAGCCTGGGCCTGCCAATGACAACTACAACCAAAAAATAGCTAGGTGTTGTGGCAGGCACTCTACCCAGGGTGACAGCTTGAGGCTCTGTCTCAAAAAAATAAATAAATAAAAGAAGGGGGGCAAGGAAACTTACCCCCAATGCCATCCTAACCTTAGCACCTCCCTAAATTGTAGAATTCCAGATTGGCTCCTAGGGCTGGCTTACTGCCTTGTACTCAGAGGGTAGCTATGGGGACCATCATTCTTACGTAGATAGTCTGAGAGGGCAGGGATGTGCCAGCATCTGGCCTGATGGCCAGGTGGGGTTAGCAAGGAGAAATCTAGAGAGAAACAAGGCCACAGATGACAGGTCACATGATCAGGACCAAACAGCTCTGCCAGTGCCAGCTGCAGGGGATCATGGCTGGTGAGCAGGCTGACAGGCAGAAGTTTCCTTGGTAGTCCCAGCACTTGGAGAGGCTGAGGCAGGTGGATCACCTGAGCTCAGGAGTTCAAGACCAGCCTAAGCAAAGCAAAACCCTGTCTCTACTAAAAACAAACAAACAAATAAAAAAACTAGCTGGGTATTGTGGCAGGTGCCTGTAATCCCAGCTCCTCAGGAGGCTGAGGCAAGAGGATTGCTTGAGCCTAGGAGTTTGAGTTTTCTGTGAGCTATGATACATGGTACTCTACCTAGGGCCATTGAGACTCTGTCTCAAAAAAAAAAAAAAAGTTTCCTTGGCCTTGCTGGGACGGGGCTGCAAAAGAACCAAGAAGCTGGGTAAATGACATCTGCACTTGGGACCAAGACAGCAACCAGGACTGAGCACTTCTGGGCTACCCTGGCCTGGAATCCCTTGGACCTAAATACAGAAACCCGGGGCTCAGGAGGAGACAGAGTTGAAGCAGTAAAAGGAGAAGGGGGTGGAGGGGACCAATCAAGCCTCAGTTTCCCCACTTGCAAAATGGGAATGATAACATCTGGCTGGCAGATGCCTCCCGAGGAGCTGGGATTACAGGCACCTGCCACAATGCCCAGCTAGTTTTTGTTATTGTTTTTTGTAGAGATGAGGTCATGCTTTGCTCAGGCTTGTCTTGAACTCCTGAGCTCAGGTGATCTACCTGCTTCAGCCTCCCACAGTGCTGGGATTACCAAGGAAATGGTCCCCTGCAGCTGGCACCGGATGAGCTGATTCTGTGACCTGCAGATGCCAGGCAGATGTTATCATCCACATTATGCAAGTGGGGAAACTGAGGCTCGCTGAAGTTAAGCTACTTGCCTAGAGTTGGAGTTGGAATCTCACCATATCACACGGCCTCCTGGGCAGAGGTAAGGCTGGTTGTTTCCTTTGTTTTCCCCACTGGTCAAAGGATGGCCTCTGGGGAAGGGACTCCACACTCTCTCCAGTGAGAAATGTTCTCCCACAATTGCTACTGTCCTCACCTTCAGAGCTGGCCACTCTGAAGTGCTTGGAAGGTCCCAAACCTTCCAAGGTTTGGTGCTTAGAAGGTCCCAAACTCAGTGATTTTGATCCTGCCTAGCCCATCTGTGTCTGCTCCAACAAACGTGACATGTCCTTGTGAAAGCAACATGTGAGAGCTGCCTGTTACATGCCAGGAGCGCATGAGACCTGCAGCAGTGGGCAGGCTTGCTGCCCTTCAAAGAGTTCACAGTCCAAACAAGGAGGCATAGAAGAAGAAGACTACTGTGGAATGCCGTAAGGATCACGCTGTAGAAAAACTCAGAGGGGAATGGGACCCTGACAAGGGCCACCCACCTAGCCTGAGAGCCGAAGGTAATCTCTGACCCAAGTCATCAACAATGAGATGTAGTGGCCACTGGGAGGTGCAAAATCTGGGAGATATGGCCCTTTCCAAGAACTGTTAGGCATCATGTTTTCCTGGACTAGACAGTTTGGAAGATGGGACGGAAGTGGGTCAGTCAGAGGGCCAGGACCTGCGGTCAGGGCCCTGGTCTTGAAAATGGGGATCAAAACTCAAGGGGCAGGCTTGGCACCTGTAGCTCAGTGGCTAGGGTGCCGGCCACATACACCAGGGCTGGCAGATTCGAACTCAGCCCAGACTTGCCAAACAATGACAACTACAACAACAAAAAAAATAGCCGGGCTTGTGGCGGACGCCTGTAGTCCCAGCAACTTGGGAGGCTGAGGCAAGAGACTTGCTTAAGCCCAAGTTCGAGGTTGCTGTGAGCTGTGATGCCATAGCACTCTACCGAGGGGAACATAATGAAACTGTCTCAAAAAAAAAAAAAAAAAACCTCAAGGGGCAGATGCTAGAAACACATTTGCATTTTATAAAGATTAATCCAGTTGCAAGGTGAACAATCAGGGCAAAATGAAGGCAGAAAAACCAGTTAGGGGACCACTGGAGAGACCCAGTGAAGGTGTGAGCTGTGGCTGTGATCAGGAGACAGGGGGTGAGACTCACACGTGAGACAGGAGGGAGCAGCCTCTGCAGGACTTGGTGACCAAGAGGGAGCCAAGATATCCTACCCTGGGCTTTATAGTTACGGCCCTTTTGTGCTGCATCTTCCATCACTTGCGATCCAGAGTGTTGGCTCTTACGGGCCTACTTGTCCAGAGAGGCACATGGATGCTTCAAGTAATCACACTGTCGTCTCCATTCTTCCTCTCTTCTTAAAGGAATAGTAGACTTCCTGCTCTACCACCAGCCGCACCTGGCTTCCCCTATTATTATCTTGTTACAATTGACACATCATTTTCTTTTTTTGAGACAGAGCCTCAAGCTGTCGCCCTGGGTAGAGTGCTGTGACATCACAGCTCACAGTAACCTCCAACTCCTGGGCTCAAGCGAGTCTCCTGCCTCAGCCTCCCAAGTAGCTGGGACTACAGGTGCCCACCACAATGCCCAGCTATTTTTTGGTTGCAGCCGTCATTGTTGTTTGGTGGCCCGGGCTGGATTCAAACCTTCTAGGCTCAGGTGTATGTGGCTGGCGCCTTAGCCGCTTGAGCCACAGGTGCTGAGCCTTGACACGTCATTAATTAAAGTCCATGTCCTACATTAGGGCCTAGTCTTTGTGTTGCACATTCTGTAGGTTTTGACCAACATATGATGAATTGATCCACCATTATAGTACCACAGAGAACAAGATTCACTGCCCTAAAAATCTTTTGCACTTCATTCATTCATCCTCCCCTCCCTCCCCACTGACAACCACTAGTCCTTTTGCTTTTTCATTTTTGTTTGTTTGTTTCTTGGGGGGTTTTTTGAGACAGAGTCTTACTTTGGCTCAGGCTGGTCTGCAACTCGTGATCTCAGATGATCCACCAGCCTTGGTCTCCCAGAGTGCTAGGATTACAGGCGTGAGTCACCATGCCTGGCCACCGGAAAGAATCCTCACCAACAGGAAGGGGAAAGCAGCTAACAGTCTCAGCACTCTGAGTTTTGTTTCCATTGCTAATGGGATTCAGGGACTCAGCGTCCAGCGGAAGACCTGGACTGGACATGTGCCCTCCATGAGAAACTCTCTTCTCTTCCCTAATTCAAAGAAGACTAGAGGTGCCTATGGTCCACAACAGTAGTCCCAGTTACTCAGGAATCTGAAGCAAGAGGATCACTTGAGCCCAGGAGGTCAAGGCTGCAGTGAGTTATGACGATGCCACTGCACTCCAGCCTTTTCAAGACCCTGTCTTAAAAAAAAAGAAAGAAATAAAGAGGCACACTGATGGGATGGCCAAGTTCACTGCATAGTTTATTTAAAAAGAAACAGGTATAAGGTAGAAAGGCAAGTGTTTTCTTTGTTGTAAAGATAGCAGTTACAAAAGAGAAGTAATAAATATGACAATAAGAAATATTTTTTAAAAATACAACAAATCCTAGGATTTGTGAGCAATCCCAAAAAGTCACAAGATATATAAAAATCTATACCAGGGAGGGGACAGTTTCACCTCTCCGCCTTGGAGCAGATGTTGGAAATTGGCTAATTAGGACAGTCATGACTGTTGAGAGTTTGAAAGGCCCTAGATTTGTCACCTAGGAATGTTGGGGTCCGTTCTAATATAATCTGTATAGTCAGTCACAGGAATCCTGCTCATTAGCATTCTAATTACGCTTTCATTCTTACAGGTAAGTAGAAAACACTTAAGAGTGGGGAAAAAGGCTGAAATGGAAAGACATGGATGGAGGGGGAGGGAGCGGACAAGCCTGGGGGACTCTAGGGGCCAGGAAGGGGTGGAACTCCTGTCTTGCCTGGATGCTTCCTCACCTCAGCTGAATGCTGTTCAGCCTGTTGGGAGGGAGGGGACAGGCAGTGGGCCCATCACCCATGGGCAGAGGATACAAAAGCAACTGGCAGAACCTGAGACCAAGGGTGAGAACAGGGAATATGGAGAGGAAACAAAGAGGAAGGCTGCAGAGAATTCCCCAGGAAAGCAGGTAACACTTCCTCCAAGGACCACAACAGACAGATCTGCACAAATTAACAGGGACTGCTTTTGGTGTGGAATGGTAAAGGGACAAGCAGCAGCAAGTGCTGGCTACAGAGAAGGGCGAGGAGCAGAGGCAGGAAAGGGAGGCAGGCGGGCACCTGGCCCACCCAGACCATGGGGCACCAGGAGGAACGAGGGGTGGCACTGGGAAGCGAGTGTGGCTGCTGGCTCAGGGAGGGGACGGTGGGGAGGAGAAGACGCCCAGCCACGTGTACCAGGGCGTCTTCAAGGCACAGCTGTGGACGGAGGGAAAGGGTGGTGGACTATGCGCTGAAGGTGGCCTTGAGCTCCTTGAAGGCCGCCTGGCGGAGCATCCTCTCCTCTTCTTCTCGCTTCCGCTCATCTTGCTCAGCTTTTAACTCTGCTTCAAACTTACTGGCACATGACAGGGCTTGGGCCTGCAGAGAAACAGCAAAAATAGACCAACAGAGTAAGGGAGGGGAGGAGAAACTGGGAAATGATGACACCTGGGCCCGCAGCCCAGCCACAGACCTCGTGACAAAGGCACACGGGCCTACGGAGGGCAGAGCCCCAGCCAATACTCCTCCCTTTGATCTCCGCTTCTCCTTCTGAAGCACACACACCATCACGGAGGCTGTGTTACTCTACGCACGTGCTTCTGACTTCTATCTCAGACCACTGCTTAACATCCCTACTTTATATCCCTTTAATTTCACACTAACATTGTGTGGTTCTAGGGGAAATGACAAACCAAAATGAAGTCCCTGCTGGGATTTTGACTGAGATGGCATCAATCTGCCCGTGGCAAATGTACACCTTTGCAAGGTGCAGTTTTCCCCCAAATGCCTCAGTTTTCATTCAGGGGTGCCTTTATACTGCCCACTTACCAATCATCCTATATTTTCCTCTAAATATTACACGTTTTGTTGGTATTAAATGGGATTTGGTGCTGTTTGAGTTTTTTCAATCTAACCATTTGTCTTCAATAACATCAGAGAAACTCATTTAAAATTCCTCTATTCTAGACTGATTCTTTTTGTGTATGTCCTATCAATTTGGTAAAATTTCCGAACAAATTGGGTGTGTAGATTATTGTAATGAAGACTACTACTCTCCAAAATAGCTGTTCCGATTTATACCTCCACCATCATGAGTTAGACATACTACACAATTTTGACATGCTTATGATTAATGTTTTTCCTTTTTGCCAAACTGATAGGTTAAAAAAAAAAAAAAAAAAATTGGCATTTTCTTTTATTTCCTTTCTGGTGAATTGCCCATTTGTGTTCTTTCCCATTATTTTCTATTCAGCTGTTTGGGTTATTTATTTATTTATTTTTGAGACAGAGTCTCACTTTGTTGCCCTTGGTAGAGTGCCGTGGCATCATAGCTCACAGCAACCTCAAACTCTTGAGCTCAAGCAATTCTTTTGCCTCAGCCTCCCGAGTAGCTGAGATTACAGGTGCCTGCCACAACACTCGGCTATTTTTTGTTGTTGTTGTTGCATTTTGGCTGGGGCCAGGTTTGAACCCGCCACCCTCGGTATATGGGGCCGGTGCCCTACTCATTGAGCCACAAGCACCGCCTAGTTTGTTTTTTTTTTTTAATTTTCCATTTTCATGTAATTTAGGTATTAGTCTTTTGTTAAATGTTTTTTGTTGTTTTTTTTTTTTTGTTTGTTTGTTTTTTTTGCAGGTTTTGGTCAGGGCTGAGTTTGAACCCACCATCACCAGCATATGGGGCCGGAGCCCTACTTCTTAGAGCTTTAGACGTTGCCCTCTTATTAAATGTTTTTAAGTTACTTTCTCTCAGTCTTTTGGTTATTTTTTATTTATTTATTTTTCTTTTTGGTTATCTTTTTAACTTTAAATTATTTTGATCTGCCTCTAGTTAGGAAGGTTAAAAATACTAATAAAATGAAGTAATATATCTTGGGCCACAAAATATTTGAGTTTTGACATTATCAAGTTTATCAATCATTTCCTGTCTGGCTTTTGCATTTTATGTCACATTTGAGAAGGTCTTCAACACCTCTAAGTTTCTAAACCCACTTTCCTGTATTTTCTTCTAATACTTTTATGGTTTTGTTTTCTCATTTGGTTTGCTAAATTACAAAATTAAGGTTATTTATTTAATTATTTAGTTATTTTTGGAGACAGAGCCTCAAGCTGTCGCCCTGTGTAGAGTGCTGTGGCATCACAGTTCACAGCAACCTCCAACTCCTGGGCTCAAGCGATTATCCTGCCTCTGCCCCCCAAGTAGCTGGGACTATAGGCGTCCACCACAATGCCCAGCTATTTTTTGGTTGCAGCTGTCATTGTTGTTTGGCGAGCTCAGTGTGGGTTTGAACCCGCCAGCTCAGGTGTATGTGGCTGTTGCCTTAGCTGCTTGAACCACGGGCGCTGAGCCTATTTATTTATTTATTTTTAAGACAGGGTCTCATTCTGTTGCCTGGGCCAGTGTGCAGTGGCATCATCACAGCTCACTGCAACCTCAGACTCCTGGGTTCAAGTGATTCTCCTGCCTCAGCCTCCCAAATAACTGGAACTATAGACACGCTCCACTATACCTGGTTAATTTTTTTTATTTTTTGTAGAGATGAGGTCTCACTCTTGCTCATCCTGATCTCAAATTCCTAAGCTTGAATGATCCTTTTGCCTTGCCCTCCCAGCATCGTAGGATTACAGGCATCACCACTGCACTTGGCCTTGCTTCAATTATTTTCTGTCTCATTCCATTGACTGACTTTTGTGTGTCTTATCGACATGCTAAAATTTCTGGATAACACACTGAGTGTGTAGATTATTTTAATAAAGACTATTAAATTGCATTAAATTACCTATTAAATTATTCCTCTCCCCATACAGCATTATTTAATACTATTGCTTTATAGAATGCCTTGATATTTATGAGGAAGTAAATACCCTTTTATCATGTTTATGAAGGATTTTTTATGTCAAAAAGAATTTTTAGGGTGCCTATAGCTCCATGGTTACAGCACCAATTTTGTGTACTGGGGCCTGCTAAACAAAAAATAAAATAAAATAATTAGCTGGACCTTGTGGTGGGTACCTATAGTCCCAGCTACTTGGAAGGCTGAGGCAAGAGGATCTCTCTCTCTCTCTCTCTTTTTTTTTTTTTTTTGTAGAGACAGAGTCTCTTTATCGCCCTTGGTAGAGTGCTGTGGTGTCACAGCTCACAGCAACCTCCAGCTCTTGGGCTTAGGCGATTCTCTTGTCTTAGCCTCCCTAGAAGCTAGGACTACAGGCGCCCACCACAACACTCAGCTATTTTTTGTTGCAGTTTGGCAGGGGCCAAGTTTGAACTCACCACCCTAGGTATATGGGGCCGTCGCCCTACTCACTGAGCCATAGGTGCTGCCCCATAATATCAGTTTTTTACATTCCCCCTGTATTTCCCAGGCATCCGTTTCTGAAGACAGAATAACTCGAGAATAATAATGCTTTTTATTTTTTTTGCGACAGTGTCTCACTTTGTTGCCCTCAGTAGAGTGCCATGGCATCACAGCTTACAGCAAACTCTTGGGCTTAAGTCACTCTCTTGCCTCAGCCTTCCAAGTAGCTGGGACTACAGGTACCCCCCACAATGTCTGGCTATTTTTTTTTTGTTGCAGTCGTCACTGTTGCTTAGCAGGCCCAGGCTAGGCTCGAACCCGTCAGCCTTGGTATACGTGGCTGGCGCTCTACTCAATGAGCTATAGGCGCTGAGCCAATACTAATGCTTTTGCTTTTGACAAATCAAAATTCCTGGGGGTAAGGGTAAGGACTTACGTTTCCCAAATTTCCCAGCGTTCCTCAGGCACTCGATCTCTGCCCTGTCCTCAGTTTTTCTCATCCTCTCGTGTTGCAGTTTTCAACCCTGGCTCCCTGCATCCCCTTGTCCTAGCCTTGCCTTGGGGTGCACTCGTGACAACCCAGAGTCCCCTTCCCTATTCTTTACATCTCCCCTCTCCAACTTGTCTCCAATGACTCCTGCTGCTTCTCTTCCCTGGGAACTCACACACCTCTCCCCTGGTGTGCTGACCCTGCCCTGGGTTACTTTCCCCCTCAGCATGGCCCCTGGCCAATTCTTGCAATGACACCTGGCCCAGCACCTTCAGCTCACCAGACCTACACTTCTGCTGAGCACACTGCCACACCTGTCCTCCCCACCCTACAAAGACCCACCCTCATCTTTTTCCCCACAGTGGCACTCTCAGCAGTCAACCTCGCCCTCTCTTATTTGGAAGAAGAGGAATGCAAGCCTTCCACTTTGGGCTCCTCTCCCACCCATTTCATCATTTTGCCCTTTCCCAGCACTGCGGACTGGCCGGGAGTAAGCCACCGACAGTTCATGGAATATCTCTAAGCTGGAGGTACACTGGAACTGGCTTGTACCTGTTTGAAAGCCAGTGTTCAATTTTCAGACTTTGTGAGCTGTTTGTTTTTGAGACATGGTCTCACTGTGACCTGTACTAGTGTGCAGTAGTGTCATCACAGCTCACAGAAACCTCAAATTCCTGGGCTCAAGCCGTCCTCCTACCTCAGCCTCCCAAGTAGCTGGGACTACAGGCACCCACAAGGCCTGGCTAATTTTTCTATTTTTTGTAGAGATGGGGGTCTTGTTCTTGTTCAGGTTGGTCTCAAGGTATCCTCTCACCGTGGCCTTGTTCTCTCAAAATGCTGGAATTACAGGCATGAGCCACTGCGTCTGTTAGGAGCTGGTTATTAAACAAGCCATTATTGCTGGGCATGGTCCCTCATGCCTGTAATCCTAGCACTCTGGGAGGCTGGGGCGGGTGGTTTGCTTGAGTTCATGAGTTTAAGACCAGCTTGAGCAAGAGTGAGACCCCTTCTCTAAAAGTAGCCAGGCGTTGTGGCAGGTGCCTGTAGTCCCAGCTAGTCAAGAGGCTGAGGTAAGAGAATCACTTGAGCCCAGGAGTTTGAGGTTGCTGTGAGCTGTGACACCATAGCACTCTACCCAGGGTGACAAAGTGAGACTCTGTCTCAAAAATAAATAGAACCTTTATTAAAAATTTTAAACATTTACCAACAAATCACTGTTAAAGCCTCAATTTCCTCATCTATAAAATGGGATGACAGCACCTGCCTCCAGAGTGTTCATGAAAACATCAGGGAGAACATGAAACTGCAGCAGCCAGCAGAGGGTCTGGCACTCATGTGCCTGCCAATCACCCCACCTCTCTGCCAGTCTGGCCAGGTCAGAGGGAGAGGGACTCTCCTTTGCAATCTCTTCTCCTGGGGTTCTTTTCTCCACTACAAAAATCCACGTCTTCTCTGGAGTCTACAGCCAACCTCCAGGTCCTCCTTCCATCAATCATCCTGCCCTTTCTTGATCTTCATTTTCTTCTCCCTGGACCATTTCTCTGTGACCTAACAGCAGGCCAATGTCTCACTCAGGATAAAAAATAAACCAGAGGGCGGCACCTGTGGCTCAGTGAGTAGGGAGCTGAGTTCACGAGTTTGAATATAGGGTCTCACCATATACCCAGGGTGGCGGGTTCAAATCTGACCAGGGCCAAACTGCAAAAAAAAAAAAAAAAAAATAGCTGGGCGTTGTGGCGGGCATCTGTGGTCCCAGCTACTCAGGAGGCTGAGGCAAGAGAATCACCTAAGCCCAGGAGTTGGAGGTTGAGGGTGATAAAGTGAGACTCTGTCTCTACAAAAAATAAAAATAAATAAAAAAACCCAGAAAGTTCTTCCTTGATCCAAAGCTACCACACCCACCTGTCGAGTCAGCCCTCAAGCTCTTCCTCCCCATCCCATTTACTTCTCATCCTACTGCAATCTGGTCTCCCCGGGTACTCTGGTCTCTCAAAAATCTCTGCTGAGGCTCGAGGCTTGTAGCTCAAGCAGCTAAGGTGCCAGCCACATACACCAGAGCTAGAAGGTTTGAATGCAGCCTGGGCTGCCAAACAACAATGACAACTACAACCAAAAATAGCTGGGCATTGTGGCAGGTGCCTGTAGTCCCAGCTACTCGGGAGGCTCAGGCAAGAGAATTGCTTAAACCCAAGAGTTGGAAGTTGCTGTGAGCTGTGATGCCACAGCACTCTACTCTACCCAGTATGGCATCTTATGGCTCTGTATCTAAAAAAAAAAAAAAAATCTCTACTGACCCACTTGCTGGACTGAAGATCTCTGTTCTGGCCTTGTCTGACTTAATCTCTGCTTAAATCTGCTCCTGTCCTCCAAGATAGCATTCTCCCTAGGGTTCCCTTGGACCTCCGATTCATTCTTCTCTGAAGGCCTAAAGGCCGGCCTTCCACATCATATAGTTGCCATTATATCATCCCAAGCGTCAATCCCCTCTAATCTTGTAGCTCCTGTGAGCTGTGCTGTGGGGTCCCTAGGAAGCCTCTCTCTCCTCCCTTCTGTCTTCCTGTGAGAAACTCTCCTGGCTCAGGGTACAACGGCCTAGAGGAGACTGACCCCACCCCTGGCTCCAGGAGAAACCAATCAGGGTAACGATATTCCAGCTTTTGCCACTGGATGGTTGAGGAATGGACACGGATGGCAGGTACTCCACGACCCTCAATATCCAGTATCTTTATCTTCCCTATCTTTATTTTCCCTAGGAGGATAAATACAGCTAAGCACACAGAATCCCCAGGAAAGAAGATATTTCCTCCCATGAAGCCAGAAGTGGCCAACTTCTGTCTAACAGGAAGCTATTTGCAACCAACATTGTGCTCTTCGAATGAAAAGGCATGCCTTCCCACACCCGAAGTCATCTCAGACTGGGCACCAAAACCCAATTTATAACATTCCCTCTTCAAACCACTCCCTTTCTGGGAAGAAGGAAAAGGGGTCTAGGGTTTTGCTTGTTTGTTTTTTGTTTCTCTGAGACAGTTTCACATATTGCCCCAGGCTAGAGTACAGGGGCCTCAGCCTAGTTCACAGCAACCTCCAACTCCTGGGTTCAAGTGATCTTCCAGCCTTAGCCTCTTGAGTAGCTGGGACTGCAGTTGAGTGCTACCATGCCCAGCTAAGGTATACTTTTAATTTTAGTAGGAATGAGGGTCTCACTATGTTGCCTAGGCTCATCTCCAATTCCTGACGTCAAGCCATCCTCCTGTCTTGGCCTCCCAAAATTCTGGAAGGTGTGAGCACCATTCCTGCTGGGGTTTGGTCTTGATTAAAAATACCATCAACTCCTCTCCTCATAGCTCCTTGTAGCATTTTACTGTCCACCTTCAAACAAATGGTCATGAACACAGAACATTCTAGAGCATTTTCGGTTCACCCTTATTTGCTGTCTAGCCGTCATCACTACCCTTGTTGGACCTAAAATTGTTCTCTAGACATCTGTGTTCATGCTCACGATGCCCATTCTGTCATGGCAAGACCCTGCTCAAGCACCTCCAGAGGGTCTCCAGTGCCTGCAGCTGCACCTTAAAACCACCTGCAGAACTCCATTGACCACATGGCCCCTGTGTCCCACCTTGGAGAAATCTGGGTGGCATCTAGGTGGGACCTGGAAAGCTGCTCTGCAGGCAGTTGGTCAGCAGGCTGGGAAGGCCTGACCTTCTTGTCCAACTCTTCTCAGCCTTGGGGAGGCCAGCGCTCCTGTCTGATTGTGTTCAGTGTGTCCAGGGGCCATCCTTCCTCAGAGTCAAAGGGCAGGAAGTGCTGGCTTAATTTCCTGGTCTCCACCTTTTCTTCCACTCCCACCCATGACACCAGTCCTGCTCCCTCACCCATCCTGGGTCCTCACCGCACAGGGACGCTCCTCCAGCTCCAAGCACTCCACACCCTCTGTGCCTGGGGCCCTTATTCTCACTGTTCCCATGACAGAAAGGCCTTCTCTCCCTGATGACAAGGTGAGTCCCCATTCATCTCAGAACATCTGTCACAAACGTCAGCTCCTTTCTGGCTGTCTCCCAAATTCCAGCAATGATGCACTGTTTGCCATTCATGCCAGCGTTTACTGAGGGCCATTACATGCCCGGTGCTGTAATTACAAAGATAATACGCCTACTCTGCCTTTGAGTCTGGGTGAGGGGGCAGACATATAAGCATTACAAGATGAGTGAAATTTGTATTATTATTCACTAATCTTTCCTCTGGTCAGGAAGATAATGCACACTCATTATAAAACATCACAGAAACATGAAGTAAGTCCCTCAGACATAACTATCACCACCACCGATATAAGGTATATGAGTATCAATGTTGCATTTAATATTCAACAAAATTAGGTGTCAAACATTTTGTTTTACTTAATTTATTTTGGACATCTGGCCGCACAGAATACACAGCTGCATATCAGCCTTTGAGAGTGGTGGAGTGAGCAAATGTGCAGCTGTACGATGTGGACTCACCTCCCTGCAAATCAAGTTTTGGTCGTTTCCAATTTTTCCCTATTACCAACAATGTTATATGAAAACCCTTGTCCGTATGTCCACGTCATTCATACCTCCACACCCAGGCATCTGCCTGCTATCCCTCAGACAAACTCCTACAGACATCACGCCTGTAATCCCAGCACTCTGGGAGGCCGAGATGGGCGGACTGCCTGAGCTCATGGGTTCGAGAATAGCCTGAGCCAGAGCAAGACCCTGGTCTCTAAAAATAGCCAGGCTTTGTGGTGGGCAGATATAGTCTTAGCTACTGGGGAGGTGGGGGAGATGGGGGAGCCTAAGGCAAGAGAATCACTTGAGCCCAAGAGTTTGAGGTTGTGGTGAGCTATGATGCCATGGCACTCTACCAGGGGCAACAAAGTGAGACTCTGTCTCAGAAAAAAAAAAAAATCCTAGAGACATAATTCTGGACTTGAAGAATATAAAACGTTAATAGCTAGTCCAAAACTGCTCTACAAAAAGTTGGATCCATTTGTGCTCTTACCACAAGTGTCTAAGAGCACCTGTTACAGACACATTCTAACACCACGCCCACGTGTAACAGAGGGAGCAGAAGGTGCCGACTCTCCCGTTGCATGTCAGCCCAGGGGAGGCCACTCTTTCATGAGGGTGTGGGTGAAGAAGAGTTTTTTAGGCAGAGGCGTTTGGGTGGGGCATTCAGGCAGAAGGAGCGGCAGGTACTGAGGTCCAGGTGTGAAAAGGCGTGGCAGCGTTTGAAGGGAGTCGGTGAGGCTGGAGCGGGTCAGAGCCGGTCATGAATGCCCTGCTAAGATGTTCTCAGAGACTGAGAGGCACCTCAGCTATAGCACTTATCACATGGCACTGCTGCAGGGGACTGAAAACTGTGCCCTGCTAACCTTGGGTTCTCCACCCCTGGGACCGTTCCCAAAGCATCCTAGGAGATCTGCAAATGTTGGTCCAGTCAATGAAGGGAGAGGATCTGTGCCAGCAGAAATAACCCTCCCCTCCCTCTACCACCATCTATCGAGGCAGAGTCTGCTTTCCTCACTGGACTATCTTATGCCCTGGGAGGGCAACAGCTTTGTCCACTTCACCCTTGGAAAAGAGTTGTGTCCCAGAGCTTAATGTGAGAGCTTTGCTGGAGATGGGTAGAATCAATGTTAGGTTAGGAGGAAGGGCGGACCCACTTTCAGGACTGGGCACATGATGCTTGGTGTCAAGACGCAGTGAGTGGACAGCCTGTCCCTGACACTGTCCGATGACAACATTAGGAACTCAGGCTTGTGGACTGGCAGAAGGATGATAGAATCTGTGTCCAAGCAGCATCATGGAGACATGAGAATAGGGTCCTGCTCAGAAGCCCAAGCAGACCAGGATATGTCACCAGGGACACTTTGGGCAAGCTCCAAAATAAGGTAAAACTTCACCAGAGCAGGTATGGCGTTCCCCAGCTCACAGCACACACAGAGTGCTCACCAGACACCTACTAAACACTTTTGTAGTCATTTAATCCTCAAGGAAATTCTACTGTCACCCCCATTGTGCAGATGAAGAAACTGAGGCACAGAGTGGCAACAGGGTAGGTCATGAGGGGAGGAGGACCTGGCCTCAGGGGCTTGGCTCCAGTGCTCGTGCCCATTCTCACTGACCCCACAGCTCTGGTCAGCAGGAGATCTGGCCTCTGATTCTGCAGGTGTGCTCTGCACAGACAAAAACGACGGTGCCCAGCTATGGGTGTTCAACAATGACAGCATGAATGTGTGAGTGAATGGAAGCACCCAGAAGGGCTCTGGGACCATGCACTGGAGATTCCTTCCCAACTCCCAACCATTGTCAAGGGAGCAAGTATCTATTTGGGGCAAACCACCATGTCCCACTCCTCTGGTCTCATTAACCACTTGCTTATAACACAGGTGCAAAGGTGGATGTAGCTCAAAGCAACCCAGCTATGGTTTAGAGTAGAAAAGAATTTCGTAGCAAAGTGAGGACCAAGAGTTCATCTTGGAGCCCTGTAGCAACAAACTTGCCTGAACCTGAAACCAGAATCAAATGCTTTTGCCATTTGGTTGTTTTTCTGTTTTGTGCTTAATTTTCAGATGACACAAAAATACACTCTCCTGTCTCTCCAACTATACATGACAGACAGAATTATGCTGGAGCAGTCCCACCTGTCCTGAGTGAGTTAATGAGGGAGGCCCTGGACAGGGCATTCCTGTCGGGCAGGGGGAGGGAGTGGTTGTTCTGCACAAAAGCGACGAGTCACCTACCTTGGCTTCAAAGAAGTCCTTGGCACCTCTGACGCCCTCCAGGGCAACATCAATCTCGGAGAGCTTTGCCAGCGCCATCAGGCCACTGTCCTCCTGTAGTTCCCCGGCTGCAGCCTTGTGGAAAATGAGTAGGAACTATAGGGAAAGAGATCAGAGAGCCAATGTCCACATCACTGAGAGACTCACAGTAATCTCCGGGCCAAGCGAGAGTCACTTTCCCAAGCATTTAAAAAGAGTATATGTGCAATGAATTAGTTTTCCCTTTATCTGATTGTCCAAAATGAAAACATGCCCATTTTCCAGAAGGATATAGGGAAATTAGCACCCTCATGTTTATTTGATGGGGTATAAATTGATTTAAACTTTTTTGAGGGGTTTTTGGAAATATTTACCCAAAAAGAAATGTTTTTTGCCCATTTAGCCATTACTGTGTTTTGCTATGTAAAACTATACATCTTCCTGGGTATTATAATGTGCACCCACGTTTTTTGCCCAAACTTTCAGGAAAATGTCCCTAGAAAAAGTGGCTGGCTTTGGGGCAGGAGAGACACATCTGGGGAGGGCTAATGCTCCCCACAAACATGCAGACCACACCACCCTCCTGCAGCTGCCTGTTCTGTGAAGGATGCCCCTTTCCTCTGTTCTGGAAGCCCTTTCCTCCCTGCCACATTGGGGCCCCACACCTGAGATGGCCACATACATGGTCAGTGGGGCAGTAGCTTCTGAGGTTGCTGGGCCTATGGGTAGCCAGGTGGCCTGTGCGGGGCTCCTGGTCCCCTCTGCATTGCCAGGCTTCAGCCTTCACCCCACACAGCTTCCTGAGCTTTCCCTCCCAAACCATACTACCCATGTTTTATTATTTTTTTATTTTTATTTTTTTGCTGGGGCTGGGTTTGAACCCGCCACCTCCGGTATATGGGGCCGGCGCCCCACTCCTTTGAGCCTCAGGCACAACCTATACTACCCATGTTTAATCTTATTTTGTAGTCAAAACTTTGAGCAAAGTGGACATTAAACTGCTGAGAATTTATCCTTCAGAAACATTCACACAGGCTCAGCGCCTGTAGCTCAGTGGCTAGGGCTTCAGCCACATATGCCAGAGCTAGTGGGTTCGAATCCAGCCTGGGCCTGCCAAACAACAATAACAACTACCACAAAAAAATAGCCAGATGTTATGGTGGGCGCCTGTAGTCCCAGCTACTTGGGAGGCTGAGGCAAGAGAATCGCTTAAGCCCAAGAGTTTGAGGTGGCTGTGAGCTGTGATGCCACGGCACTCTACCAAGGGCAACATAGTGAGACTTTGTCTCAAAAAAATTTATTTTTTCACACAATAGTTTAAGTACAAAATTGGCAACATCCTAGTTTAGAGGCATGAAAGAAAAATCAAATAAACCTGTATATACTATTTTTTTTTAAATAATAAAAATAAAAACTAAATAGACTAGGAACTGTGATTCATACCTATAATCCTAGCACTCTGGGAGGCTGAGGTGGGTGGACTACTTGAGCTCAGGATTTCTAGACTGGCCTAAGCAAGAGTAAGACCTCATATCTACTAAAAATAGAAAAATTAATCAGGCGTGGTGGTTAAGTGTCTATAGTCCCAGCTACTCAGGAGGCTGAGGCAGGAGGATGGCTTGAGCCCAGGAGTTTGAGGTTGCTATGAGCTGGTCTGACACCATGGTCGTCTAGCCTGAGGCAACAGAGTGACACCCTGTCTCAAAAAAAGATAAATAAATAAAAGGCTCAGCGCCCATAGCATAGTGGTTATAGTACCAGCCACATGCATTGAAGGTTCAAACCCAGCCCAGGTCAGCTAAATAACAATGACAACTGCAACAAAAAAGTAGCTGGGCATTATGGCGGGTGCCTATAGTTACAGCAACTTGGGAGGCTGAGGCAAGAGAATTGCTTAAGCCCAAGAGTTTGAGATTGCTGTGAGCTGTAATGCCATGTCCCCCTACTGAGGGCAACATAGTGAGACTCTGTCTCAAAAAAACAAACAAAAACCCAAAACTAAATAATGTAATATTTTCTTTCTTTTCTTTTTTTTTTTTTTTTTTGCAGTTTTTGGCCGGGGCTGGGTTTGAACCCACCAGTTCTGGCATATGGGGCTGGCGCCCTACTCCTTTGAGCCACAGGCGCTGCCCAAATAATGTAATATTTTCAATGCTTTTTAACCACTTATATTTTTCTTTTGTCCCATTGTTGTATTAGATTGTTACCTTTCTTACCATTTGCTAAGAGTTCTTTGTAGAAACTGGTATGTTTCAAATACTTTAGCTTTGCCCCTTGCTTTTTAACTGTATTAATAGTAATTTTTGACTTTCAAAAATTTTACATAAACTTTTTTTTCCTAGAGATGGGATCTCCCTCTGTCACCAAGGCTATGGTGCAGTGGTGGCGTCATAGCTCACTGCAACCTTGAACTCCTCCTGCCTCAGCCTCTTGAGTATCTGGGACTACAAGTACACACCACCAAGCCTAACTCTATTTTTCTATTTTTAGAGGGATAGATTCTCACTATGTCGCCCAGCCTGATCTCAAGCAATCCTCCCATCCATTCCAGGCTCCCGAAGTGTTGGGATTATAGGTGTGAGCCACCACACCCAGCCTCAAAAGTTTTACATAAACTCTATCAATCTTTTGATTTTCTCTCACCAACGTTATATATAGAAAAATCTTTCTTGTCACCAAGGTGACATAAATAATCATCGCCTCTGTTGTCATCTACTACTTTTATAATTTCTTGTTTTTTTTTAAACATGTAAATATTTAATCTCTGAAATCTATTCTTATCTATCATGCGAGGTTAATCATTAATCTTATTTTCTTGCAAATGGTTAATTAGTAATCCTCACAACATTTATTGAATTATCCATCCTCTTCCTCAGGATTCAACTATGAATTAATTAATCTGAATGAATTAATCTTTGAAAGCAACTTGTACAAGGGCACCACAGAACGTCAAATAAATGAGCCAAACTTAAGTGGCAGGTCCCCATCTTCTTGCCCTTCTCTCCAAAGGCAATTTTGTGGCTTTCTAGTTCTCTTCTTTAAATAACTTTTATGAATTTACTTGTCTAACAACTGCTATCCAACCTCCACGATTTGTTTTTCTGTTGGGAAAGAATATAAACTGCTGTATTCCAAGCCACCATCCAGGTCATCGCTGTCACCTATGATACATGCGCCTACAGGGAAAGTTCAGGTTTGGTTCGCAGGTCTTCTCTCATGACCTTCTTCCCTAAAAATGCCTTCCACAACGGGAAAAGAGCATTGCCTAGAGTAGAGTGATGGGTTAAATAGCTTTGACTGGCTTTCCAAACTCTGGTGTATCTGTTGCCACCTAGGTCTTGATCCCCGAAGCAAGCGTGTCCCACTGAGTGAGGGTCTCACTCCCCACCACAACCCCAAATGCCTGCTAAACCCCTCTACATAGCCCTCGCTTCAAATCAAAGGATGAAGAAAGACGCCCAAGGACTTGTGGCTTTGCTGAGGGAGATGTGGTCAGCCGCATCCATCCTCCTGCAGCTTCAAACTCTCTCACTAGAGGCCAGCAAAGACTCCGTTTGCTGCAGATTGTTGGAGCCAAAACATTGGCTGGAAAGAAACAAAGCCCCTTAAAGGAGCCCTGGCCCCTAAGAATAGGATGGAGGCCAAGGGATATGGGGGGCAGTAGTGACCAAGCTCCCCTCCCCTCGCTCCCCAAAGCAGCAAAGACTTCAGTGCTGCAGACCTGAGCCACATGTTGGGAAGGAATGAAATCTCTGTGCTCAGCACCCTGCCCAGCCCTGCACAGGGTCCTCACCTCATTGCTCCACAAGGCAAACTCAGAACAGGGGGCCTCCCGTGCCAGACTTTCTCCAGGGCCCAAGGAAGCAACTCAGAAAGGAGGAGCCACCACCCAAGCCCGCAAAAACCCAAGTGACCTCCGAGGATCTCTGTATCCCCAAGACTCACTGTACTCACATCAGCACAGAGGTGACAGTGCTTCTGTTAACAGAACTGGACACATCAGTTCAGTCTTCAGGGGTTCCTTCCCCAGAGCTGTTTCCTCTGAACCCTCAGATCTGGGGCAGATCCAGGCCACCCACGCTTACATTACTAGCTCAGTGGATGACTGACGGTGGCCTTGTCATACCTTAGAGTCCCCCCAACCCCAGCCAGTTACAGAAGAACAAAAAAATCCAGCTCAACCTGAGAACGTTCAGCCTTGCTGAAGCATGCCAGGCATCCTTATTTGATTTTATGGCCACCACCAAGCGCCCCTGACTAACAATCCCTCCTATTGCCTGGCCTTGTTTGTCTTCCTATTTATAGTCCACAAAGACGGGTATTTTGTAGAAGAACTGGAAAATGTCCTAGCTGTGACTGTGACGCCTGGTGGGGGAGGGAGGAGAGGTAGGGAACAAAGGGACAGAGGGGGACCAACAAAGCTAAAGAGCTCTTTCCTACACAACTATGGATGCTTCTGATACATTCGGGGAATTTTTAACTCCAGGGCTCTGGCTGGTGATGCAAACACTTCCCCATATTAGTTAGAACTCTTAGATTGCAAGTGACAAAAATAAACTTGTTGGCTTAAGCAATAAAGGAGGTATTCGTCATATGAAACAGACGTCTCAAAAACCCAAGAGTGAGGCTCAGTGGCCTGGAGAAAGACTGGAACTGGCTCTGAGGCAAAGCTCCCAGCACCGGCAGTGACACCCCCCTCATCTCCCGAGACTGGTTCACATGGCCAAAAACAGCCATCTCACATGGAGTCCTTGTCCAGGATCAGGCAGCTACAGAATCAATTCGGAGCACTTCAGCCCCAATTTCAAAATCCCAGGACAGGGAGAGTCAACTGGCCTAGTCCAGGGGTCCACCTATGGGCCATTCAGTCAGGATCAGGCAGGCAGGGGACCCAGCACAGCCAGGGCTGCCAGGGACCCCCCAAATTGCCATGCTTGGGCTGCTTTAACAAATGCCACAGACTGGCTGTCATAAACAACCGGAATTTTCTTTCTCACAGCTCTGAAGGCTGGACACCCTTGACCAAGGTCCCAGCAAAGTCAGTTACTGGTGAAGGCCCCCTTCCTGGCTGACAAAAGGCACAAGAGAGAGCTTAGTTCTCACAACAGTCCCAAGGGACTGCTATTCACTCCCCAACCTTAAAGACATAGAAACCGAGGCTCAGAAGTAAAAGAACCTGCTCGGGTGACATAGCCCCGTGTGGCAGAGTGGGGTCTGGCTGTCAGCCCATGCTGTCCTCACGATGCCAACACACTCGGGCCCTCCAGAGGCTTTGGCACAGACAGAAAGCAGCAGAAAGAGATAACAACATGGGGGGCTGGGCTGTGAGGGGCAACACGTTCTCACACTTCCAGGTCCTGTATGCCTGGGGGGCCACTATGGCTTGGGGCAGATGGAAGATTGAACACGAATGTCCTTGAAGCTCTTGTAAGGGGGCTGAGAGCCCAATGCAGGAACCCTTGGGAAATCTCCAAGCATCTAACATCCACCCTGTGTGAGAAATGGCCACACCAGCAGCTAACCAGGAGCCACCCAAGCACTGTGGATTCAGAGAAGAGCACCTTTGGGTGGCCTGGGAGTACATGGGGCAGAGAGGGTGTGTCTCAGTTCAGTTGGTGAGCACACAGCCCACAAAACAGCCTCTCAATTCCTGTTCCCACAGGTAACAACTGTGCCATAGAAGCTCTTTCCCCAACATTTCTTCCAAAGCTTCACCAAGGCAAAAGCTTCTACTGTCTACAGCCCTGAGGACTGCGATGGAAAGAGCCAATGCCCTGTGCTGAGCCTGACTTCAGGTCCGTGGCTCCAGCATGAGGAATCCTGAGGGCTACACCCAACACTATGGTCTCTTGTTTCCACATTTGCAGATTCAGGAAAGAGAGGGGAGATTCATTTGTGGGCAGAGAGAGGCAAGCCTAGTTTGTCATAGCTGGGGATAGGGCTTGTGGCTGCCAGTTCAGCTGCAGACCCCAGGAAGAACGTCTGTCCTGGACAGAAGACCAGTACTTGACCAAAGTTCTCACTATCAGAAACCAGGACACCAGCGCTCCACGTTTTCTGCAATGACCATGGTTAAACACCAGGAAGCAGGGACAGTCCTCTACTCTCAGCTCCCAAAGGACCCACCTGAGACACCATTGAGAATGAGACTGAAAGAGCTCAGCTAATACTCTGAGCCTTTAAACCAGAGGACATCACCAAAGTTACTATAATACCAGGTGCCGCCCTCACACATCTAGAAGTCTTCCAATACAACTCACAAAAACCAAGCATGACATGAAATTTCCTCCCTTGTGGCTTGGTGCTCCTAGCTCAGTGGTTAGGGCACTGGCCACGTACACCGGGGCTGGCAGGTTCGAACCCAGCTCAGGTATGCTAAAAATAACAATAACTACAACAACAATAACAAAATAGCGGCGTGTTGTGATGGGCGCCTGTAGCCCCAACTACTTGGGAGGCTGAGGCAAGAGAATCACTTAAGCCCAAGAGTTTGAGGTTGCTGTGAGCTGTGATGCCATAGTACTCTACTGAGGGCGACATAATGAGACTCTGTCTCAAAAAAAAAAGGCTCGGCACCTGTGGCTCAGAGGCTAGGGCACCAGCCACATGCACCAGAGCTGGCGGGTTTGAACCCAGCCAAGGCCCACCAAACAACAATGACAACTACAACCAGAAAATAGCTGGGCACTGTGGCAAGCACCTGTAGTCCCAGCTACTTGGGAGGCTGAGGCAAGAGAATCGCTTAAGCTCAAGAGTTTGAGGTTGCTGTGAACTGTGACACACAGCACTCTAACCAGGGCAACAGCTTGAGACTCTGTCTCAAAAAAAGAAAAAAGAAACCTGATGGTCTTGAGACATTTTACTCAAAATAGAAATGGCATTCTTGGCCATTTGGGGCTCAGGCTGTGGTAGCTTTGCACACTTTCCCTGGAAAGACATTTGCACATGAAAATCTTTGCTGGCGGGTGGCTCCTGTGGCTCAAAGGGTAGGGTGCTGGCCCCATATGCCAGAGGTGGTGGGTTCAAACCCAACCCTGGCAAAAAAGAAAAAAAAAAAAAAAAGAAAAGAAAGTCTTTGCTGGCAATTTCAAAGACAAAGAAGCCCATTCTTGGACCATTTTGGGAGGGGGGGGGGTCCCTGTGGGCATAGAGTAAGACCACATTTTTACTATTTTTAAATGCCTACTATAAAAATAAAAAAGGTTTATTACTATATGTTTCAAAATAACTAAAAGGGTAGAATTGAAATGTTCTTAACACTTGGACAGGTGCAGTGGCTCAAACCTGTAATCCTAGCACCTGGGAGGCTGAGAAGGGTGGATTGCTTGAGCTCACGAGTTCGAGACCAGCCTGAGCAAGAGCAAAATCCCATCTCTAAAAATAACCAGGTAGCATGGCAGGTGCCTGTAGTCCCAGCTACCCGAGAGGCTACTTGTGCCCAAGAGTTTGAAGTTGCTGTGAGCTATGACACCATAGCACTCTACTGAGAGTGATAAAGTAAGACTCTGTCTCAAAAAAAGAAAGAAAAAAAGATATGTTCTTAACACAAAGAAATGATAAATATTTGTGATTACATATATCCTAATTACCCCAATTTGATCATTATACATTGTATGCTTGTATTGAAATATCAGAAATCTGTGCAATTATTATGTATCCATAATTGAAAATTTAAAAATTTAAATAAGAGGTTTAATATATAAAAAGTGTAACATTATAAATCTCCAAAAACTCCACATCCTTAAATATCCACTATGAATATTTTGGTGAATATCCTTCCAGATTTCTTACTGTTTTACCCATATGAGGCCATACTGCTATACTATTCCACACTGACTTTCAGTTTCTTGCTCATTTTCCTCAGGCCAGCACTGTGGTCCACTATCTCCTTAAATACATACATATATATATTTGTTTCTTTGTTTTTTAGAGACAGAGTCTCATTCTGTTGCCCAGGCTGGAGTGCCATGGTACAAACATTGTTCACTACAGCCTCAAACTCCTGAGCTTAAGCGATTCTCCTGCCTCAGCCTCCAGAGGAGCTGGAACTCCAGGCACACACCACACACAGCTAATTCTAAAAAGTCTTTTGTATGGCTCGGTGCCTATAGCTCAAGTGGCTAAAGCGCCAGCCACATACACCAGAGCTGGTGGGTTCGAATCCAGCCTGGGCCTGCCAAACAACTATGACAACTACAACCAAAACATAGCCGGGCATGTGGCAGGCGCCTGTAGTCCCAGCTATTCCAGAGCTGAGGCAAGAGAATCGCTTAAGCCCAGGAGCTGGAGGTTGTTGTGAGCTGTGATGCCACAGTATTCTACCCAGGGTGACAGCTCCAGGCTCTGTCTCAAAAAAAAAACCAAAGGGATTCTTTAAACCTATATATGAAGTCATAGAAAGACACCTGATTGACTCACATCAAACTAATTAGAATTAACATTGTAATAAATAAATAAATAGTCTTTTGCAGAGACTGTGTGTTGCACTGTTGCCCAGACTGGTCTTGAACTCTTGGCCTCAAGCAATCCTCCCGCCTAAAGTGCTAGGATCATAGGCATCATGATCACTAACCTCAGCCTTTAAAAATATTTTTAAAGGCAGAATTGTAGTGTAGGTTAAAGATCCAAACAATGCTTTAGAGAGGCCAAACCCATTGGTACTACAAGGGACTGTAAATTTGAGGGTCCTCCCGGGGACACCCCCAGGGCCGGCAGCACTCAAGTACCTCCCGGAAGCTGAGCTTGCCATCAAAGTCCTCATCCACCTCCTTGATCATGCTCTTCAGGCCCAAGTGGGTTTGGGGGGCCCCCAGCTTCTCCATCATCAGCTTCAGCTCCATCAGGTCAATGAAGCCGTCTCGCCCAGCGTCATACCTGTAGGGTCACAGGAAGGCACGGCCAAGACATAAGGACATTTGTTACTCTACCCCTGGTCAGAAAGGACCATTCCTCCTCTAAACACCTTTGGGCTTTATAGGACTCAAAGCGGACCTTGAACTTCATGATGGTTTACCTGTCTTTTACCTCTTCAACCAGGCCATAAGTTGTTAGTGTGTGAAAAATACACCTTTTGGCTCAGCGCCAGCCCCATATACTGAGGGTGGCGGGTTCAAACCCAGTCCGGCCGAACTGCAACCAAAAAATAGCCCAGCTGCTCGGGAGACTGAGGCAGGAGAATCGCAGAAGCCCAAGAGCTGGAGGTTGCTGTGAGTCCTGTGACATCACGGCACTCCATCGAGGGCAGTAAAGTGAGACTCTGTCTCTACAAAAAAAAGAAAAAAAGAAAAATATGCCTTTTTTACCTTTATTTCCCCCAGTGTTGGTCAACAAACTTCAACTGAGCACCTCCTGGGAACTCACCCCTCCCAACCAGAAGGACTGACAATTCTGGGAGCCTCGTCTTTCTTGGTCACTGTCCCTGCATCTCTCCCAAACCCATTTCCAACAACCTGCCCTCATCCTGCTCTTCCCGGAAGTTCCTTTCCATCTGTGCTCATTCACAGTGGTGACCCAGGCCTGGCCATGAGTTCAGTTTTGTTCTTCGCCCTCTGGCTCCTTCATCTCGTCTCCAGGTCTGAACAGTCACATCTGTGTGGGTAACTGCCCCTATGCTCGCTGTCCCCACACTCCCAGTCCCTGCCTGGAGATTAATCCAGCCTCACCAGGTGAAGGGTACAGCCTTGTGCCCTCCTCCTGGAGTTAGCCATCTTCAGCCCTCTGTGCTCTGCTTTCTCATGGCCACTCCCCCACTACAGAGTTTCCTCAGGATCCCTAGGCTCCCTCCATTCAAGTCCTTCCTGATTCCTGCTACCCAGATAGCCTTCGGTGCACAGGTAAGAACACCTTGCTTTAAAAAGCAAATCTGGGGTGGCACCTGTGGCTCAGTGGGTAGGGCGCCAGCCCCACATACCAAGGGTGGCGGGTTCAAACCCGGCCCTGGCTGAACTGCAACAAAAAGATAGCTGGGCATTGTGGCAGGCACCTGTAGTCTCAGCTACTTGGGAGGCTGAGGCAAGAGAATCACTTAAACCCAGGAGTTAGAGGTTGCTGTGAGCTGTGACGCCACAGCACTCTATCCAGGGCCATAGCTTGAGGCTGTCTCAAAAAAATAAATAAATAAAAAGCAAATCTGTTGGGGCAGCGCCTGTGGCTCAAAGGAGTAGGGCGCTGGCCCCATATGCCAGAGGTGGTGGGTTCAAACCCAGCCCCAGCCAAAAACTGCACACACACACACAAAAAGCAAATCTGTTCACAAAAGCCAAAAGGTGTGAAGTGCCCAGACATCCATACAGTGGAATGTTATTCGTTGACAGAAGAAGGGAATTCCAACACCTGCTATAACATGGGTGAAGCTGGAGGACGTTCTGCTAAGTGAGGCGGGATGAAAGGACAAGTTCTGTGTGATTCCCTTAAACAACGTTCCTGGAGAGGTCAGATTTGCTGAGACAGAAAGTGGAAGACTGGCTGCCCGGGCTGGGGGAGCGGATGAGGAACTAGCGTTTTGCAATGAGGCAAAAGTTCTGGAAATGTATGGTGATACTGGTGGCACAGTAATGAGAATGTACTTAATGATACTGAACTGTACACTTAAATGGAGATAAAATGGCAAATTTTATGTCAAGCGGACTTTACTACAATTTTAAAAAATGAAATAAACAAGGTTGGGCACAGTGGTTTGTGCCACACCCTAACCCCGCCCAGACTGAGGCTGAAGGATTACTCAAGCCCAGGAGTTTGAATCCAGGCCAGATGCAATGGCTCACGCCTATAATCTCAGCACTCTTGGGAGACCAAGATAAGAGGAGGTTATCAAGACCAGCCTGGGCAACACAGAAAAAGACTCAGTCTCTTAAAAAAAAATTTTTTTTTTTTTTTTTGAGACAGAGTCTCAGCTGTTGCCTTGGGCAGACTGCTGTGGCGTCACAGCTCACAGCAACATCAAACTCTTGGGCTTAAGCAATTCTCTTGCTTGAGCCTCCCAAGTAGCTAGAACTATAGGCGCCCGCCACAATGCCCTGCTATTTTTTGGTTGTAGTTGTCATCATTGTTGTTTGGCGGGTGTATGTTGCTGGCGCCCTACCCACTAAGCTATAGGCGCTGAGCCTCTACAAAAAATTTTTAAAAATTAGCCCAGTGGGTGGTGCCTGTGGCTCAAAGGGATAGGGCACCAGCCCCATATGCCAGAGGTGGCGGGTTCAAACCCAGCCCTGGCGAAAAACTGCACACACACACACACAAAAAATTTAGCCTGCTGTGATGGCACAAGCCTGTAGGCCCAGCTACTCAGGACGCTGAGGCTGGAAGATCCCTTGAACCCAGGAGTATGGGCTGCAGTGAACTCTGATGAAGCCACTGCACTCCAGCATGGTGGAAAGAGTTAAACTTTGCCTTAAAAAAAAAAAAAAAAGTAAAAACTAAAAAATAAGGCTGGGCGCAGTGGTTCACACTTGTAATTTCAGCACTTGGGAGGCCGAAGCAGGTGGATTGCCTGAGCTCAAAGGTTCAAGACCAGCCTGAGCCAGAGCAAGACCCCATCTCTAACAAATAGCCGGGCGCTGTGGCAGGTGCCTATAGTCCCAGGTACTTGGTAGGCTGAAGCAAAAGAATAGCTTAAGCCCAAGAGTTTGAGGTTGCTGTGAGCTACAGCACTCTACCAAGGGTGACCAAGAAAGACTCTGTCTCAAAAAATAAATAAATAAATAAAAATAACAAAATAAAATAAAAAGTAGAGAAATCGGCTTGGTGCCTGTGGCTCAAGCGGCTAAGGCGCCAGACACATACACCTGAGCTGGAGGGTTGGAATCCAGCCCAGGCCCGCCAAACAACAATGACGGCTGCAACCAAAAATAGCTGGGCCTTGTGGCGGTCGCCTGTGGTCCCAGCTACTTGGGAGGCAGAGGCAGAGAATCGCTTGAGCCCAAGAGTTGGAGGTTGCTGTGAGCTGTGATGTCACAGCACTCTACCCAGGGTGACAGCTTGAGGCTCTGTCTCAAAAAATAAAAAATAGAGAAATCAAATTTCCTCACTATCCATCTGCCTCCCCCCCAGCAAAACCTCACAATTACTGAGAACAACCACCATCACCCACCACCCACCAAGAAATGTAGCCTGTGGGCAACTAGAAATCTGACGCTGTGGGCTCTAGGTATTTAAGGCCCACAAGAGCTGACTGGGGAGGAGGCCCAGGAATCCCAGACATGCTCCATTCCAGCCCATTCCACACCATTCCTCCCACCCAGCTGCCCCCTCCCTGCCCTCCATTGTGGCCTTCTCATCCCATGTCCAGGAGCTTGGAGAGACGCCTGCCTCCTCTTCAGCTGTCCAACAGAGACAGCTCCATCCTTCTGTGGAACTCAACTCTCACCATCTTCATCAGCTGGGTACTGGTTAGTCCAGTGGCCCTGTGCTGTGCAAGCCCCTTGTACTGCAAGGCCCTAGAGGACGCAGAAGAGCTCCCCAGCTGGCTGATGTGCTGAGCTTTGAGGAGCCCGGAAATTATGCCAAGAGAACAAAGCCAGACAGAAAAGGCCTATTGTTTGATTCCATTTATATGATATGTCCAGAAGAAGCAAATCCATGGAGACAGAAAGACTAGAAGTTGCTAAGGGCTGGGAGAGAGGGAAATGGGGAATGACTATTAGTGGGTACAGATTTCTATTCAAGGTAACGAAATGTCCTAGAATTAGGTAGTGATGATGGTTGCACAACTTTGTGAATATATTAAAAACTACAGGATTGTACAGTGAATTGTGTGATGTCTAAATTATATTTTAATAAAGCTTTTTTAAAAGTAAAAACACAGGTAAATGAGGTCCACCCCCAAGTGACTCCATGGAAATCATTGCTTCCCTTTTTAAAGTGTTCACAGACCATTCTTTGACCACACTAGATCCCGGGCTTGTCCACCTGCGATTCAATACTGGGCTTAATTCCTGGAAACCCAGAAGCACCTTGCTCATTTCCAGACCTGGGACACTTGTCCTTCACCATTCGCATCTCTCTCAACCCCGGCCCTCAGCAACTCCTAGCCTTTCTGTCTCTGTGGATTTGCCTCTTCTAGACATTTCATGTAAATAGAATCGTACAGTAGATAGTCTTTTCTCTCTGCGTTCTTTTCACGTAGCATATTTTCGAGGTTCACTCATTTATAGCATGTATCAATCAGCACTTCATTTTAACAAATAATATTCTGCTGTATCAATGCCCCATATTTTGTTTATGAACTCAACAGGTGATGGACATGTGTGTTCTTTCTACTTTCTGGCTAGTATAAATAGTGATGTTTTCTATAAGTGTCTATGTGGATATATGTGTTCCTTTTCTTGGGCATAGACCTGAGACTGAAATTGCTGGGCCATAGGCTCATTTACTTTGATTATTGTGGTGTTTTGTGTGTATGTATGTGTGTGTGTGTTTGTTTTTGTTTTTGAGATGAGGTCTTGCTCTGTCACCCAGGTTGGAATGCAGTGGCCTGATCATTGCTTACAGCAACCTCAAGCTCCTAGGCTCAAGTGATTTTCCTGCCTCAGCCTCCTAAGTAGCTGGGACTACAGGTGCACTGGTGTGGATCTGGTTATTTTTATTTTTTGTAGAGACTCCTCAGGAAGGTCATGGGCCTGGTTAGTGGGATTTCAGACCCTGCATAAGGGCAAGGGGGCCAGAACTGGGCCGTGTGCATGGAAATGCAAGAGATGGGCTTTATCTAAAAGCAAGGAGGTGTTTTTTGGCAAAACAGCTGACTAGAAGCAGACCTGAAACGTAGAGAGCTCATCCAAACAGGCTGGGAGGAGCAGGCTCTGCTACATGGAATCCTAGTCAAAGGCCCCTTCAATGCTGAGATTTGGGAATGATGTCTTGTGCTTACTGCCTGGCACACATATGTTCCAACAAAGTTCATAGAAGTTCTCGGAAGCAATGAAAGTGGTACTTTTTTTTTTAAGAGATGGGGTCTTGCTCTGTCCCCCAGGCTGGAGTATAACAGCTCAATCATAGATCACTGTAACCTCTAACTCCTGTACCTATAGCTAGGACTACAGGAACATGACCTGCACCTGGCTTTTCTTTTTAGTTTTTCAGAGACAGGGGTCTTGCAATTGTCTAGGTTGGTCTCCAACTCCTGACCTCAAGCAATCCTCTGGCCTTGGCCTTCCAAAGTGCTGGAATCACAGGAGTGAGCCACTGGGCCTGCCAAAGGTGTGCATGTAAGGCGCCAATCACTTGGGCATGAACAAAAGAATGTCAGCAGAAAGGGAGGAAGTGAAGGGAACTGGAGAGTAACTGAAGCGCTTCGGTAGAAGGAGAGAGGGGTGCCCCAGGAACCAGAGAGGAACCCGCTGGGAGGATGGGAGAATAAGCAAAGGTCAAGGAACAAGGCAGTGATTTGTCCTCAGCCCGCTGGGAGAGGAAGGAGCAGGGTCAGGGTTTCCCAGCTCAACTGGGCTGGAGCTGGCACAGCCTCCCACAGACACAGGGGCTGGCACCTGTGAGGTTCTGCCTGACGGGGGCCCAGTTAGGGGCTCTAATACCAGGCTAGTGGTAGGGGAAGTCATCTGCTTACTCCTCCTCTGGGGTTCAGATTGAGAGGTGTCAAGAAGACTTGGAAACCCTTCCTTTTAGGCCCTTAAGCCACAAACATTCTTCAAACATAACAAAAAGGTCAAATAGGGCGGCACCTGTGGCTCAAAGGAGTAGGGCACTGGCCCCATATTCCGGAGGTGGTGGGTTCAAATCCAGCCCTGGCCAAAAACTACGCAAAAAAAAAAAAAAAAAAAGAAAGAAAGAAAGAAAGAAAGAAAAGTCATACATAGGCCAAATATTCAGAAAGGTCTTCAGCAAGGTGTGGGCAACAAATTGAAGAAATTTCCAATTATTTAAATGGGCGAGAAAATATGGTTCAATCTCTTGGAGAATATATGCTTGGAAGCAGAACCCCGCCATCCTAGTAGGTTAGGAGGTAAAGCCCAGAAAGGAAAAAGGGCTGTTCATGCTCTGCTGGAAGCCACGGGGTTTGTGTGTGCTTGCATGTGTGCACAAGTGCATGAGTGTGTGTGTGTGTGTGTGTGTGTGTGTGTGTAGGAATAAAGTGAGCAGCAGATGTGACTGTGTGGACAATTGAGACAACTGCAGACAACACGAAGGAGACACCTCCAAGGAATCCAGCCACCCCCTTAGATCCCAGATGCTTGTAAAGGCTGTTTTCTTTTGTTCCTGCTGGAAGCATCAGCCAAGTGCCATTTATTCAAGTCCCGGCAGGACTCTAAAGTGACCACATCACTGGCATCCTCTTCCCCATGGAGCTGGGATTTGTATTCTTAGAAGCACATCTTTCTCTCTTCAAAGTGACCCTCTCTGTGGGTTTGTCTACAGTCACTTCCTTCCGGGCCTGGATTTGCAAGACAGGCAGGAAAAAAACTCAGTGTCTCCTTTCATCATATTACTATTTTATCTGCTCCTCTCAGAACACCTGATGACTACATAGTACGCTGTACACAATAGGGTTCAAAACATTTAGTAACTAAAACTCGTCTACTTCACCGTGCTCGACACGCCGTCTCATGTATTAATACTAATCCTTCTGATCTTACAACAGTCCTATGAAGAATTAATAATAGCCGCCGCCTCCTGCCTTTATTGTTCATGGAGAGCTTACAAAGTGCCAGACACTTGCTAAATTACCTCATTTAATTCAGCAGTGCTGAGAAGTGCTAATTAGTAGCCCTGCTTAATAGATGGTGACAACTGAAGTAAGGGGCAAAGCCATTTCCTATGGATCAGAACCAGCCTGGGATTTTCAACAGATGCTAAGGCTTCTATGGGAGCAAGGAGGCAGGAAAGATCATATACTGAGTTTGTACTACGTACCCCGAGCTTGGAAAGGGTAGTGGAGGCACAGTGTGTGCTCAATGTCCCAGTGAACAAGTCACTATTTTAATTGTGAGAGTTATACTTTTCGCAATTGATGTCAGAAGACTCAGGCAGGAAAGATAAGAGTCAAATTTCCAAGTCCTGAATATTTGTGAATTCTGATTTCGGCCTCACAGCGTGGTCCTGCAGATTACCAACACATATGAAGAAATTCATGGTGGGCCCAGAGGAATGTTGATGCTGCCATCTCACAAAAATCTAGAGAGGCTGGCGGGATGGCTCCCACCTGTAACTCTACGCTCTGGGAAGCCAAGTCCAAGCCTCATAAGTTCGAGATCAGCATGAGGAAGAGTGAGGCCCCCCAAACTAATAAAAATAGAAAAACTAGCCAAGTGTTATGGTGGGCATATAGTTCCAGCTACTTGGAAGGCTGAGGAACATTTGAATCTATAAGTTTGAGGTTGCTGTGAGTGAAGCTGAGACAAGTGTACCCTAGCCTGGGTGACAAGAGCCAGACTATGCCCTATGGGGGCAGGGGGGAGGGGAACAAACCTGGAGAAATAGTCTCATCAGCAAGGCCCTTCAAATAAATTTCACCTGATTTAATATTTTAACAGCCCTCTGAGGGATGTGGTCCTGTTCAGCTAAGGAAGAAACTGAGAGCTGGTAATGTCAATCTGCCCAAGGTCGTGAGGTCCTGAGGTAGAGGACCCTGGGGCCAGGGGGTTAGGTTTGTGGGGAGATTCGATGTACTATTTAGTCCTCAGGATGCCAAAGTTAACAAAGACAGTAACTGGGAAGTTAGATATTTAAAAGATAAAACAATAAGATAAGGGGGCAGAGCCTTTGGCTCAAAGGAGTTGGGCACTGGCCTCATATACAGGAGGTTGCGGGTTCAAACCCAGCCCTGGCCAAAAACTGCAAAAAAAAACAAAAAACAGAGATAAAGGCCTTCCAGAAGGCCATCAGTTAGTGCCTCACATCCAGCAGCTCCGTGGCTGAAGGAATCCAGAAGTGAGGAGCCAAGTCTCCAAAGCAGGGCCCAAGGGGCAAATACTGGGGGAGCGGGGACATTCCTTCTTAATCTGCTGGAAGGTCCAGTCTTCAAGCAACTGCGTGCAAAACCCCTTTAGATAAGGCCACCTATAAACAGATCATCTCAAACCACACTTTTGCACCTGCCGGAAAGGGGAAAGGTGAATGCTGGTGGATTAGTTTTTCTTCATTCTCCAAGTGTCCTCTGCTTCTCCTCCCCCTAGGAAAATACCAGCACATTCCTTCAATTTCAATCCAGGCCTGTAGAAAGGAAACCCACCCAGAACAGCCTGCTCAGCACCCCCTTCCTCCAGGGCACAGACACCATGGCCAGTGCTGGGGCGCCCGGGAGGGAGGCCCTACAGAACCACAGCCGCTGGGGTGAGTCATGGGGCTTGCAATTCCCCACAAAGCTGGCCTAAGCCTGCATCCCCTTCTTACTGCAAATCCTCACCATCTTTCCTTTTTCTCTCCACATCTTTCAAATGCTTAGCCTCCAGCTCCTTCTCTACCATCATCTTAGCTCCTTTCCCCCCTACAATTTAAATTTTTTTTTTAGAAATTCTCAATAAGGTTTATTAGTGGCAAATAATTACAATCAAAAGTCAAATTTAACAAATACGCTTAATGAATAAATTCTTAACCAATATTAATTGCTTATAGCCTATCCAGCAGATATATTTAATAAGTCAATAATATTAATTCCCATTGTAGATTATTTTTAAAAAATATAACTGAGTCAATCCCCTTTAATACTTGAAAGTACAAATATAAATTAAATAAAGTTCAAAAACCTTTATAACACTCATAACAAAATAGTTTATAAAACAAAGATAATTTTGAAAGAATTCCTGTAATTTATTTAACGCAGATTTTTCTTATTAAAGGCAACTGAGGATGTTATTCCAAGACCCTGAACCATGTTTGTTTCCTGGAGCTTCCTGGACTTGTGACCTTCTCCCATATTTATGGTTTTCTAGGTCTTTTTCATCTTTGTATTCTCCAGCCCCACTGGCTCTCGGGATGGCCCTGCAGTCACAGACCTGGGTTTAAACCCAGCCCTGCCACTCACTCTGGAGGCTTGAGCTATCTCAAGTATGCCGGGACCCTGTGCCTTGGAGAGTCATAAAGGGCCATTGGAAATAGCACTCCACATTGGCACTAGTAAGGAATCAGGGGAGAGGATTATTTTTAAAAAGTAGTACCTGACTACAGTTATGAAGGGGAAACAGCTTCAAGGGCTTCTACTCAGAAGGAAGGGCTGCCCACACTCAAATTGGTCCCAAACAGCCTCCTCATCTTAAACACCCTGGAGAAAACCCAAACCCACCACCTGTCATGGTCCCTGTGCTGCATCTCTGTGACAACTTACTGGGTGACTCTCACGGCCCAGCCCTATCAGAGGATAAGGCCTGCCTCCCCAGGGCCCACAGGAAAGGCTTCTCAACTTGTTTAACAGTCGGTCAGGGCCACCACTGAATGGTGGGGTAAGGCGAGATGGGCTGATCTCCCCGACCACTGGGCCACGCAGTTTGTGCCCATCACCTGGGAAAGCCTGGCCCAAGGGGCCCAGGTAACCACTCCCTCACCCACGAAAGGCCAGCTGGCAAGGGGACAGTGGCAATGGACAGGGCCGGTTTCCAATGTCTGCCCGGATCCGGACCCCACCTCAGCCCATGAGTCACTTATTCTTTTGGCTTCCACTGTGCAGAGCCCCTGGGTTTTCTAGGTTTTCACCTCACCAGAATAATCCTGCCCTTAACTGAAAGAAAAGCCAAGCTGGCCAGCCTTTGTCTGCCAGAGGCTTAGCCATCAGAAACTCCCCAGGGATCCCCCTCAGGCAGGGGTTCTCAGGAGGGTGGCAGTGCCCCAGAAAATACCTTAGTGTTAGGAGGGAGTTGCCTGTGCCCCAGAGACCACCAGGGCACTGGAGCACCCTGCTTTCTCTTTCCACAAAGGCCTGGTATGGAAGTCACCCGCTGCTGTTTCAAACAGCTAGGTGCTAACCATTCAAAATAGGATTCCTGGACCACAGTATCACTGTCACTCAGGAACATCAGAAATGCAGGTCTCGGCTGCACAATGGGGCTCGTGCCTATAATCCTAGCTTAAGAGTTTGAGACCAGCCTGAGCAAGAGGGAGACCCTGTCTCTGCTAAAAATAGAAATTCAGCCAGGTGTTGTAGCGGATACCTGTAGTCCCAGCTACTCAGGAAGCTAAGGCAGGAGGATCGCCTGAGCCCAAGAGGTAGAGGTTGCTGTTGGCTATGATGCTATGGCACATACTCTACCCAGGGTGGTGAGACATGCAGATTTCAGGTCCTACCCAGACCCACGAAGTCAGAACCTGCAGCCCTGGCTCTTTGATTATGCCCTCCAAATGGGGGTCTTTTCAGGGGCTCTCTGAGGTTGGGAGGGGATGAGGGTCCTTCCTGACTGACCTATCCAGATGAGCCTCCCTGGTGTCACAGGACTACTGTCTGTCCCTCCTCCATGTGCCCCTTGCCTGCCCAGTTCTCAGAGTGTCTGTGGGTGGGTCCCCCTTGGCTATGTAATCACCTGCCCCTCCTTCCTGCCCACTTGCTGCAGGCTAGAAAACAAGATTTCCTAACTTTATAATTGCATGCAAAGTAAGAGTAAGCAGACCCTGAAAGGGGGCCCAGGAGACTGAAGTCAGGAACAAAAGCATTAGCCCAAAGTTTTCTGACTTCTAATCAGATTGCAGGGTGAGTCCTACAGGGTGAGCTCCCGGCTCTCCTTGCCTACAAATACTCACTGCTCTTTCACCACCTGGCTGGCTCCACCTAGGTCCTCTCCAGAGCATAAAGAAAGCACAAAGACAGTCCCAGTGGGAAGCAGATTGCAAAGAGAGTGCAAGGAGGTAGCTAGAGCTGAGGAGGACTAGTTGACAGGTGCGAAAGTACAGAGCCATGGGAAGGCGCCACGGTTCCAGGCAGTTCCAGGGCTGCCAGGATGTCCCAGAAGGGAGGAGTGGGGATAGCTCACACAAAGCACTCCGGGATAGTTGTGTCTTCCAACAGGGGCAACTCCCAAAAGAGTTTGAAGCAGGGAAGCAACATGAGCTGACTGTCTCAGAAAGACCCGCAGCTCAGCAAGCAGGATGGGTTTCTCCGAGGGGAGAACAGACTAAAGTAGAGGGCCCAGCTGGCAAGGGTACAACAGTCCTCCTGGTCACCGAGGATGCAGGGCCAGCGGCAGAGGCAGGGGGAGATGACGGCAACACTGGGTATAGGCTGAACTCCAGCTTCCTGTCCTCTGCGCAGAGCCAGTGCTGCAGGGCTCACTTCTGGCAAATTCCTTTCCTTTTCTGTAAGAGGCCAACATTTTTTCTGGCTGCAGGAGCTAAGTGGAGGCTGGGACCCCCCACAGTCTGCCCCTAGCGCCCTGGGTTTCCCTGAACTGTGTCTGGAAGTTCCTCTAGAAAGCGGAAGGCAGGACGAGCTGGAGCACCACCTCCACCACTACTGGTCGTACTGTGCACCGGGCACCTTGACAGACAGCACAGGTGAGGCACAGCCAGACAGCCGCTACCTAGGCTCAAGACAAACAGCCTGAAATCTGATTTGTCCCAAATGCGTGCAGTGGCATTACCCTGCCCCTGCTGAGGACTATCACATGGATTCAGAAGGAGAGAGGGCAGCGGGTGGTGCAGGGGATGGTGACTGGTTGCACCAGCTCCCCCAGCCTACGGAAGTTTCAGCTACATGCGGATTCTCCCACTGACGCCAGCAACCCAGTGCACGAACAATGCGAACCAGCCTCCAGGACCACCCCAAAGGAATATGCCGATGACAGTGAGGGAACAGGTCAGTAGTGAAAAGTTCTCACACAAATGCCAAGAACGCTGTGACCAAGAATGACCTGACCCAGCAGCACAGACATAACAAGGGACAACGGGGAATTGGGTCCGTGAGCGACAGCCGCAGAGGGCTCCGCCTGAAGAAGGCCGAGAGTGGCTTCTGGGGTCAGACTCCCCTGGCTCAAAGCCCAGGCTCCATCACATGCTGTGCTGGGTGTCCCTGGTGAGTTACTTGAACTCTCTGGGCTCCCATTCCTCCTCTGTCCAGCTGTTACCAAGATTAAAGACAAACCTGCTATGAGCAGACAGGCCATCACAAAGCAAGAGTTCACTGTCTTTCGTTATCTCATTAAGAGGAAGATCGTCATCCTGGGTCTCTCCCTTTGAAAAGGGGCACCCTTGCTGAGTTTGTATGAACTCCGGCTGGCTGGGAACTTGGTTTGAGAACACGGAATGGAATGAGTAGATCTGGAAATTTCCAGTTCCAGAAAGGGGGAAAAAGGAAGAGATGAGGTGCCCTGTCGGAGCCTCCCCTGAGCAATCCCTGCAGTGCGAGGGCTGAAAGGCCTGTCCCAACCCCAGGTGTCTAATGAGCATCTGTGGATTCTTTGCTGGGCAGTTGCAGTAACGGGATGCCTCCCCTGAGCTGCAAACACTTCCCAAAAAAATTCCGATAGGACAATCTTGGAGGCACCTCTAGCCAGCCTAGAGGTGCCCCTGGAATTCCCAGAGCCCTGTGGACCCTGGGCACAGATGTACCCCAAATAACACGGGGTTTCCATACACAGATTCCATCAAGGCCAAGCCAGGGCTGCGCAGGGCTTGGAGGCCAAGGGCACACACACAACTCGAGTGGACCACGGGGGACGCAGCCATCACTCCAGGTGGGGAGGAAAGGCATGGGGCTGGCATCGTTTAGGAGCTCAGAGTCTCAATTCTTCACCCTCTCCCCTTCCCCGCCAGTGGGACCATGCCTGTGTCCCTCCTCCAGGCTCACATCACCTTACACGCAGCAGCCCTCAGTGGAAAGAACCACAGGCTGGAACCCGAGTACCCTACTTAAGGCCCTGACTGCACACCAAGTGGTCACGCGATCTCACGGACAACCTGAGACGGTGGTCACTTACCTCTTTCCACGTCTCACTTACAGGCATGTACCAATGTGGATCAGTGGCTCGGCTCCAGAGGGACCCCACTGAAGGCTCACAGTACCTCCCACGGACACGGGGAGCTGTGAACCCTCACCCTTCAGCCCAGCATAAATTAGGGCCTCAGTGCAGCTACAGCTGGCCCAGCTCAGAAACCCCTACAGGGGTCAAGAAGGCTGTTCTGTCATGGCCCTGGCTGGCCCTGGGATGGGTGTGAGGACTGCAGGAAGAGATTAGCCACATGCAGCCATAAATATCCCATCTCTGCTTTCCCAGGGCAAACTTGACAAGGACAGGGAGCCTCATAAGAATCAATAACAACAGACCCAAGTATGATCAGTTGGAAACCAGAGGGTGAGAGAAAGGAGTGGGGGCCAGCAGCCCAGTGACAGTGGGCAGCAGGCTGGGGAGCCAGTGAGATAGGGGAATGTAACAGCCAGTGGGGGGGGCTGTGGGTCTTTGGGCAACAGGAAGCTACTGAATGTTGTATGCTGCACTCTTTTTGACCCACAAAGGCTTCTTTTTTTTGAGAGAGAGGGTCTCATTATGTCACCCCCAGTAGAGTGCTGTTGCATCACCGCTCACAGCAACCTCAAACTCTTGGGCTTAAGTGATTCTCTTGCCTCAGCCTCCCGAGTAGCTGAGATTACAGGCATCCACCACAATGCCTGGCTATTTTTGTTGTTGTTGTCATTGTTGTTTAGCAGGCCCAGGCTGGGTTTGAACCCACCAGCCCTGGTGTACGTGCCCAGCGCCCTAGCCGCTGAGCTATGGGCACCGAGCCCTTATAAGGGCTTCTTAAGAGGGAAGCAAGGTAATGAGATCTGGCCTCTAGGAAGGTCCTTCTGGCTACAACATGTGGATGGATGGTGGAAGCAACTGCCTTGGGGCAGGTGGTCCAGCAGCAGAGCTGTTGGTGTTGGTGTCAAGCATGGCTGAGCTTTGGAGCCTGAGAAGCTGGAAGCTGGGAATAACATTAATGAGAGAGGCTCCTGACACAGGGGCAAGAGTACCAGCCACCTAGGTTCAATCCCACCTCTACCACTTATGAGATGTGTCACATTGGACAACTTACCTGGCTTCTCTGTGCCTCAGTTTCCTCATATGTAAAATGGGGCTGATGATGGCACCCCCGGAAGTGTCGTGAGGAATGGATAAGTCCCCATGTGTGCAGCTAGGAACAGCTGCACGTGGGAGGTGCCCTGTTGGCAGTGGCTGTCGGTGTTGTGGTGGAGGCAGTGCTCAATAAAGTTGGCTGGTATAGGTATGGGGACATGAGACACTTAGAGAGAGGGCAGAGACCCTGTCACCACCAAAGCCAAGCTGGGAGAAGCAAGGCCAGTACCTTTCCAAGGCCACACAGAGTCCACCAGGTCCCCATGGCAAAGAGCCTGTCAGCAGCCAGATGTTTTTGACAAGAGCTGTCTCAAGGCACAAAGAGTATTCAGTGAGCAGTGCGGGGTGGGGTAGAGCCCTCTAGCCCTGGGGCTGGGTCAGCGGCATCCCTGGGGAGGTGAGGTGGTGTCTGCTATTTCAGCACCAGGGAGGGGCACAGTGGCCAGCGCTGGGCACCTCGCGGCAGTTTAGGTCCTGAACAACCTCCTACTTCCTGCAAACCCAAAGTAAGTTGGCAGAAGGCTGAGGGTGTGGCTGTGACCCAGGGGCCACCTTGGATGGGGAGAGAGCAGGCAGCCACACCACCTGGATCCCACCCCAGGTGTAGCTGGAGGGAGGCCCCTGCTCCCCATTCACCCTGCTGCAAGAAGGTTCCTGCCTAGAACCAGGAACCAGCCGAGAAGAGGCTGCTGCCCCCATTGCCACTGGCAACCTAGGTCTTAGCTCCAAAACCAAAGAATTTATCTTCCTTCAGCAACACGGTGGGGTGGCTGGGTGCTAGGCTAAGACTGAAAGAAAATAAAATGGGCCTGAACACCCCTACACCCTCGCCTATGATTTGTACAAAGGCCTCCAAGCCAGGAAAAGGGCACTTAGCCACAGAACCCCAGGCAGCACCTAAAGGAATGAGGGACATCAAGGCAAGGTGACTCCTGGCCACAGATGTGGGAAAGGCTAACTGAGCCCATGCCCAGATTCACAGGGCTCAGGATTCAGAAGGTTCCAGTGTTGCTGGCTAACTGCTGCCAAGTTACACTCACAAAGTTTCACTGGCACACACCATGCTGATCCACTCACACACTGCCTGTGGCTGCTTTCCTATCACAACGGCAGAGACGAATGGGGAATAGTGGTGCCCACGAAGCCAAACAGACTGACACCCTTTATAGAACAAGTTTGCTGGCCCATGGCCTAAAAGGAACCTGTGAAGGTCATACAGCCCATCCCCCAGCCCCCATAGCTTCCAACTACTCCTAACTGCAAACCTCCCTCCGAATATACCTCCAGAGGGAGAAGTTCATAAATTCTTTCCATTTCTCTATTACAGCCATGAGAAAGCTCTTGCTCCCCACAGCTGTAGATTCATTTCCTTGAGTCCTTATTGGACATCACTGCCATCGGAGGCCAAGGTCAGGTCCTCAGCCCCAACCTCTCTCTAGGAGGCTAGCCTCCAGGTCTTTGATGCAGCTTCCATCAGGGCCCAAGTCCCTTCCCAGTCCTGGCTAGCTGCTCCTCCCGGCCTGTGTCCAGATGACCAGGATCCCCTGCTTTGAGCAGCAAGCTGAAGTCGTTCTGCCTCCCGGCAACTTCACAGGATCTGCTGAGTAACACGGATCATGTCTCATGCGGGTGGCGGGTGGCTCCTCCAGGACTGTATCCCTCAGCTGACAAGCAGCATGTCTTTTTTTTGTTTGTCTGTTTTTTTATTATTAAATCATAGCTGTGTACATTAATGCAATCATGGGGCACCATCCACTGGTTTTATAGACCATTTGACATATTTTCATCACACTGGTTAACATAGCCTTCCTGGCTCAAGCAGCATGTTAAACCCCATCACTGTCAGAAATCTGTTGAGCTTCTAAGGGGCAGAGACCCTTCTGGATCAATCTGTATAATCCAGTACCAGGCAAATGCTTAGCTGAATGAGTGAGTGAACAGCTCATAGTCGGTAAGTGAGAAGTAGATAGATTGTCACCATCATCACATGGTACCATGGGAGCAGACTTCAGCAAACATGTGGACAGTGCAGGCCATGGAAGCCCAGAGCTGGGAACACTGGAGAAGGAGCCACAGAAGGTCTGTGTGGCCTTGGAGCCAGGAGGCACTCAGAGGCCTTAGGCCCATGTCTTGGCAAGTCATTGACCACAGGTCAGATTCCATCTCTCTGGAGGCGGGACTTGGTCCACAAACTCAGATGTCCCCATATGCAGGCTTCCCAAGAGCATCTAGGACTTAGGACCAATGGTGCCCCTTGATTACCAACACTCAAGGGATGCAAAAGCAGGAGGAGGTGACAGAGGCTTGTCCAAGGAGACCTATAGAAAGTGGAGGACTAAGTGCAGCAGCTCATGTCTGTAATCCCAGCATTTTGGGAGGCTGAAGCAAGAGGATCACTTGAGCCCAGGAGTTGGAGAGCAGCCTGAGCAACATAGAAAGACCCCACCTCAACATAAAATACAAAAATTAGCCAGGTGTGGTGGTGCTGAGGATTAATTAAGCCCAAGAGTTTGGGGTTGCAGTGAGCTATGATGATGCCACTGCACTCTACCCTGGTTGACAAAGCAAGACATTGTCTCTAAAAAAAAAAATGTGGACGCCGCCAAGCACAGCAGGTGCATGTGAGTGTGTGTGAACACACACATATACACATATAAGCATGCAAGGGTGCCTTTGATATGCAGAGGTTCATGAAGCCGGAAGCCAAAAGCAAGTATGGGCAGGCCCCACATCACCACACCCCAAGGGTGTGCTGGGCTCCCCACATGGAATCAAGGATAGGCCCGGCAGCCACTTGCTTCTAAGACTGGACGCTAGGTCATTCAGCCCATCTCTGAGCCCCAGTAGTCAGCTATACCGTGAAACCATGTACAAAGTAGCCCCATGTAAATCCAAACCCTCCCAATTCAATGGAAGAAGTATTCCTATTTACGAGTTGGACCAGAGGGTATCACAGGGCTGAGAGCAAAAAGTTAGAGTCCCCTGGACTTTGCAGCTTTGAAATCCAACACTTTTTAACTAACCTTGCAAGGGAGAGGAGGGAAAGGGCTTTTCTTTTTCATAATGTAAGACTTTAATAACTGTTTTCATCACTCAATTTCAAAGTCTCCTCACTCAAGTGTTCATAAGATGTGATGGCTCTGTAATAAGCATGGTGGAGGAGACATCAGGAGGGAGGCAGGTGGGGACTGAGGCATGAGGAGGGAGCAAAAACTCCCCACAAAGACAAAACTGCCAGCAAGTGGTCAGCCCCTGCCTGGCCGCTCTGCAGGGCTCACCACACATGCTGACAATGCGAAGACACCAGCACTTAAACTGCTCTAAGACACAGTTCCAAGCCATGGTGATTTTCTGCTAGAGGTCAAGGCCCCAAAAGGCAGGGCCAGCTGGGGGCTGCCCCCTAGAGTTCAGACAAGCCCTGGGTCCTCTTGCCCCACCTATTAATTCAATATAGTCAATGTGCGAACTCCAGTGCAGGTGAGGAAATTTCAAATCCCAACACGAATCACCATTGACTGAAACTATAGTCTGGCTGAACCAAAAGCTCACCTTTGGTCAGCACCTGTGGCTCAAAGGAGTAGGGCGCTGGCCCCATGTGCTGGAGGTGGCGGGTTCAAACCTAGGCCTGGCCAAAAACTGCAAAAAAAAAAAGCTCACCTTTCTCTAGTTGTGGAGAAAGCGCTTAACTTTGTCCATTTATTTTATTTCCATCCACTTTCCCCCTTTCAAAAAAAAATTATTTTAGTTTTTAATTTTTTTTTATAGACAGGGTATCACTTTGTCACCCTGGCTAGAATACAGTGTTCCATAGCTCACTGCAGCCTCAAACTCCTGGGTTCGAGCAATCCTCTTGCCTCAGCCTCCAGAAAGGCTAGGACTACAGGCACCATCATGCTCTGCTGATTTCTAAATTTTTTGTAGAGATGAGCCTTGCTATGTTGTTCAGGCTGGTTCTCATTTTCAAAGTCAACTCATTGGCAAGATTAGGATACCCAACATGAGGGCCACCTCACCTCCACCTCCCAAGTAAACCTCCATAAGAGGCCTCTCACCACTTTGGCAAATTCCCAACCTATATCTCTTTCTCCTTCTCTCAGAAATAAGACTACGGAGGAAAAAAAATAAACTGGATGAGGGTGCAGGGGCGTGGTGAGAAATGAACTCCACCGCAACCTTGCCTTTTTGGGTTTCAATGGTGTCTTAGCCATTTGGGTGTTGGCGGGGCGTCCATGACATCACCATTTCGGATTCTTAATAAAAAGACAACTTTCCCATGGCCAATCACTCCTCTTCCCACCCTCTCTTAGGGGAATTGAAACACAAGCTTTTAGTTTGCTGCAAAAACACCACAGCTGCATTTTTAAGATGCTGCATTTCGGTCCTGCCTTTAAGTGGCTGCCCTCATAGCCTCCCTTTGAAAGAGGGCTCTGGATAAGTCCGGAGTAATTAAAATTTCCTGTCTAACCTTGACTGCTCCACCAGCTCACGTTACAGCCATGGACACACACTGCAGAGTCAGTTTCTTCTGGGCCTTCTCATTCTTCTTTTAAAATCAGGCCACTATTCTCTTGGCGCAGGCTATCCAGTAACACACTTGGAAACGGAGAGGGAACTTTCTCTGGCCAGGCTGACGATGCCTCTGGCTTCCCACACTCATTAGCAAATTCTCTTTCTTCTACAACATACTATTTAGGAGTCGGGCTCATTTGTGCTAGGTACTAAGGACACAAAGACAAATGACACCCACTCCAAGAACCCAACGAGCTCAAAGGCTGGAAAAGATCCAGTTTAGGCCTTGGAAATGTAAGAAATCTAAGCTAAATACTATTACATAGGAAAATCAAATTTGAAAGATCAAAGCATTCACGGTATCTGTATGAATCTATCTAGCCCTGAACAAAAAGAATGGGTGTACTTTGTACCAGTCTAATCAGGTTACACACTACAAGGGGCGAAATGAATTAAGGCGACATCAGGATGTGAATCTAGAAACTCAGCTTAAAAGTGAAATTCTTGCTGAAAGTAAGTGGGCTCCTGGCATGAAGTGGGAGGGGTTTTGGCTGGTTTGCTTTTGTAGTTAGTTGGAAAATCCATTCGAATTAGGCTTGGGCTTTGAGAAGACTGATCATCTTCTGATGGGGGTGGGACTCATGTTGGCTTTGGACACTGAGATTCTGACCTTCCTAAATCCGAAAGCCTCCTTGGAAGAGGCTTTCCGTCTCTAGAGATGGTGTTGCAAGAACTGGGTGGATCTTCTCACTCCCTGGTCTGAGCTGAAGAGTGAACCAAAAAGTTCATGTCCACCTGGAACCGAAGAATATGATCTTTTTTTTTTTTGAGACAGAGTCCCACTGTGTCACCTTCAGTAGAGTCCCATGGTGCCACAGCTCACAGCAACCTCAAACTTTTGGGCCCAAGCGATTCTCTTGCCTTAGCCTCCCAAGTAGCTGGGACCACAGGTGTCCGCCACAATGCCTGGCTGGTTTTTTGTTTTTTTTTTTTTGCAGTTTCTGGCCGGGGCTGGGTTTGAACCTGCCACCTCTGACATATGGGACTGGCGCCCTACTCCTCTGAGCCACAGGCAGCGCCCTAGCTGGGTTTTTTTATTGTTGCAGTTGTCATTGTTGCTTACGTGGCCTGGGCCAGGTTCAAACCCACCACCCTCAGTGTATGTAGCTGGCACAGTAACCAGTGTGCTACGGACACCGAGCCTAAGAATGTGATCTTATTTAGAAATAGTCTTGAAGATTTGTAGCAAGTTAAATTAAATTGAGGTCATATGGGATTAGGGCAGGCCCTAAATCCGATGACTGGTGTCCTTATCAGAAGGTCATGTGAAGACACAGAAATACACACAGAACACCAGGTGGTGATGAAGGCGGATGTTATAGTGACACCTCTTTAGCCAAGAAATGCCAAGGATTGCCTGCAACCACCAGAAGGTAGGAGGGAGGCAAGGAAGGATTCTCCCCTAGAGCCTTCAGAGTGGGCATAGGCATGCTGGCACCTTGATTTCAGACTTCCAGCTCCCAGAACCATGACAGAATATGCTTCTGTGGTGTTAAGCTAGCCAGTTTGTGGTATTTTGTTCGGGAAACTAATACCTTCACCCAGCAGTGGAGCTAACTAGGCCCTTCCACAGAACCCAGCAGGGCAAATCACACAGTTCCAAGTGGACCCATAACTCACTAAGCAGCCAATCTGTGAGGATAACTCAGACTTGGCAAAGAGAATTATTAAACAAAGAAACACAAAATTTGCACATCCATCAAAATCACAGCTCTGTGATAATCTAAACATTACTGACTCAAACCCACTGGGCCTTCACCACAGGCTAAACCTTGAGCTAAATGCCTCACATACATTAATTTTTCTAATCCTCACAATAATCCCACAAAGCAGGGCCTGTTCTAGTCCCATTTGACAGAAGAGAAAGCTGAAGGCACAGAACTTTAAAGGAAGCTGCCCAAAGTAACCTTCCAAGTAGCAAGTGGTATTGGTGGGGTTTGAACATGGGAAGCCTGGTTCCCAGTTTAAGCTCCTCACAGCCTCACAAGACTGCTGCTGCCATGAGTAAGGCCGGGCAAGTAATCCAGTAGAAAAGAAAGGGCCAGTTAATGCACACTTACTTATTTAAGCTACTACAGCCATGCTGCCACCACCAGGGATGAGCCACCCAAGAATGGGAACAGCACAGAGAGGAAGCTGGGTTAAGAAAAAGTGTTGAGGGCAGCGCCTGTGGCTCAAGGAGTAGGGCTCCTGCCCTATATACTGGGAATGGTGGGTTTAAACCTGGCCCCGGCCAAAAAAAAAACTGCAAAAAAAGAAAAAAAAAAGTGTTGATGGGCTCAGTGAGTAGGGCTCTGGTCCCATATTCTGAGGATGGTGGGTTCGAACCCAGCTTGGACAAACTGCAACAACAAAGAAAAAATAGCTGGGTGTTGTGGCGGGCCACAGCTACTCAGGAGGCTGGGGCAAGATAATCGCCTAAGCCCCAGAGCTGGAGGTTGCTGTGACCTATGACGCCACAGCACTCTACCAAGGGTGACAAAGTGAGACTCTGTCTCTAAAAAAAAAAAAAGAAAAGAAAAGAAAAAGAAAAAGCGTTCATGTAGCTGGGCATTGTAGCAGGCACCTGTAGTCCCAGCTACTTGGGAGGCTGAGGCAAGAGAATCTCTTAAGCCCAAGAGTTTGAGGTTGCTGTGAGCTGTGATGCCACAGTACTCTACCCAGGGCAATAGCTTGAGACTCTGTCTCAAAAAAAAAAAAAAAAATCTCGCCACCTATAGGCACCTATAGCTCAATGGTCTAAGGCGCCAGCCACATACACCAGAGCTGGCGGGTTCAAATCCAGCCCCGACCGCCAAACAGCAATGACAACTACAACCAAAAAATAGCCAACCGGGTGTTGTTGTGGGCACCTGTAATCCCAGCTACTTGGGAGGCTGAGGCAAGAGAATCACTTAAGCCCAAGAGTTTGAGGTTGCTGTGTGTTGTGACGCCACAGCATTCTACCTAGGGTGACAGCTTGAGACTGACTCAAAAAAAAAAAAAAGTGTTGATGTCATCATCTGAGCTCTTAGATCTAGCCATACCTGAATCCAGTAATGCCTTTTTGGTTTCATAAGCCCAATAATTCCCTGTTTATGCCAAATTTGGTTGCAAGTTACCGAAAACCCAAACTAGAAAGAAATATCATGTGCAGTGAAATGTCAAGTCTGTTGGGACCACACAACTGCCTTCCCCTTAGCTTGATCTTGGTCCACGACTTGGTTCCTCGAAGATGCCACCTTGGGTCCCCCAAGACCTTCTGATTGTCTGGACGCCTTCACTCTTAGGCAGCAGACTAACAAACTTACCCTTCCAAAGATTGTTCTGCAGGAAACACCAAAGAAGCCTGAGTGAGCACAAAGCAACCTGATGCTCAAGGTCAGTCCCCAAGATGCCCTGCCTGGATCCAGGGTGACTGGGAGGAAGGGCTGCCACGTGGGAGCAGCTGGGCCACAGCAGTCTCCCCTGAATGGCATAACCCTAGATAAATAAAAGGGGTCTGACAAATCTCGGCCTCCTCTATTGCTCTCCCATCTTAGCCCCAGTCTCATTCTTTGGCTGGCCCTCTGGGCCTTCCTGAGTGGACCAGACTAGACTCAGCAAACGTCAGACACCAGTGCAGGGAAGCCAATGGGCCAGAGGCTCCCAGGTACCCCTGTGCAGACCTCTGAGCAGGGGCCAGGGCCAGGGCCTGGCAGGCAGCAGCCCGGGCGCCTTTAAATAGAACCTCCACGCAGAACACAAACACATTCCAAGCGCTTTTTAAAAAACGCCCCAAGCATGACCTGGCCTTAGGCCTCAGATCCCCCAGGCATTTTTCCGGTCTCAGCTCAATTCTGGAAATAATATTAATAGATCGGTTAGGAGCTTATGGGGTACAAAATACTCTACGGCCTTAAAAGGCAGAGACTGTGCAGAAGAGAAAACTGAGACCCAGGGAGGTCCCAGGCCACCGGGGACCTGCCTGCTATGTGTCGCCCTTGGTGGGCGGCTCCCGGCGCTTTGGGGTTACATAGCCGGACTGGAACTAACCCCCATTGCGCCGGTGTCAGCGCCCAAGTTCCGTACACCGGCGCGTCCCACAGCTGGGAACAGGCGGACGGCGCCCCGGGAGGCTCCCCAGCTGCGCCCGCTCTGGGACGTCCTGCTTTCCTCGCAGGGACTTCAACCAACTTTCAGTTCCCAGCCTCGGTTCGCACCCCGGACCCGCGCAGCAGCCGAGGATGAACTTTCCCCTTTGGTTTTAAAAGAGAAAGGCAATCAGGGGCTAATTTCTCCCTTGGGAGATAAAGTTGAAGCGGACAGGTGAGGCGCCTAGAAGTGCCCTTTCCTAGAAATTGCGCTCGGAGCAATCTCGGACCGAACCTCCAGGGCCCGGCCGGGGGGCACGTCTGGGCTGCGTCCGAGAGAGCGCGGTCCCTGCCCTCGGGTCCCCAGCCCGGCCAGGTCCCCCATAGCACCGGGGCCCACGCGGGCGCTCAGGATCTGGCTGCGTGGGACCAAAGGCTAGGACGGCCCCGGAGCCCCTGCCCCTCCATCCCACCTGGTCCCAGCCGAGCAGGGCCGGAGACTCGCGGCCAGAGGGCACCCGGCCTCCCACGGCCGTCACCTCGGTTCCCCCCCGGCCCCGGGTCGGTGGGTGCCCGGCGCGGGCACTCACAGTTTGAACATGCTCTCCAGATCCTTGATGAGGCGGCGGCTGAACTCCGGGAACTCGGAGTAGGGGTGGAAGACCTTGCAGCGGCGGGGCCGCGCCGCGCCCTCGTTGATGTCCAGCCTGCGGCTCAGCTGGGCGCTCAGCTCGGCGTCGGCGCTGGCCGTGGACGCCCGGGCGGGCGGCACGGGCTCCAGCCCGGGCTCCGGGGCTGGGACGGCGGGGGAAGCCGGCTGCGGACCGCCCTCCTCGGCCTCCTCGAGCTGCAGCCGGCGCCGCAGCTTTCGTGCCAGCTCCTCGCTGGCCATGACGGCGGATCGGAGGACGCGAGGACCCGGGACCCGGCTCAGGGACGGAGCGGGCGGCACGCTCTTAGCGGGCTCGTGGCTCTCGGACCTCAGCCGAGGCAGCGGGGACCAGGCGGTTGGGCGGAACCGCCGGCGGGCGGGGCGGAGCCGCGGCTTTAAGGAGGTGCCGGGACTCGGGGACCGCCCAGCTGGCGGGATGGTGTCTGCGCGTCCCCGGGATCCGGACCCGCTGCTCCTCCCCGCGGCTGGGGACGAGAGGCTGACCGCCCCCCGGGCCAGGGCATGGGCCCCTGGATCGACTCTGACCTTGCCGCCCGCGGCCGTTCCCAAGAAAAGGGAGCGGACCAATGTTCTGCTTCACGACCGAGCGGGCGGTTCCTTTCTGGTCCCGGAGCGGTGCCCCGACTGGAGGCGCTCGCGGCGCTGGACGCGCGAGGTGGGGAAGGCGAGCGCCCCGGGGACACCCTCGCGCGGCGCAGTCCGGGAGTGGGTGGTGCCTGCGGGGCGCGCAGAGCTGCTTTTCAAACACTCATTGAAAAGACATGTCTCCAAAACATACTAAAAATACTAAAGACAAGTAAGCAAACAAAAAAGCGAGAGCGAGTTAGTGAGAAAAGACCTGCTTTTCCCGGAAATTAAGCGCAACTTGTTCTAAGTTTTTTCCGTGAAACATACAAGAAGGAAAAAAAAAAAAAAAACCTTGAAAATAAATAAATATTTAAAACAAGAGAGTAAAAACAAGCACAGTAGTCATTGTCCCTAAGGAAGGGTGGTGCGGATGGCTGTTACATCAGCCAGGCCTTGAGAAGAATCTTGTAAACACGAATCTGCTCCCGCCCTGGCGACTCCAGTGACCACCAGGCAGTGGCCCCTGAGACCAAGGGCCAGCCTTTGGTCATGCGTGGACGGCACGCGGAGGACCTGGGTGGGGGGAATTGGGATTCAGGGAATCTCTATGGACCTTGTGATTAAAATGTTATTTTTTAAAAAGAGCTATTAGGGAAAATATGGGGTTTCTTTAATATAAAAATATTAAAATACTTTGAAGAGACAGGTTCTCCATATGTTGCTCAGGCTGGCCTGGAACTCCAGGCTTAAGGATATCACATACCCCACCCCTTTTGTTGGGGCTACAGGCAGGTGCCACTGTTCTTCACCCAGCATAAAAATCTAAACTCACAGCCGAACAAGTTGACTTGGTTCTGCAAATACAAATTTTTTCATGACACTTCCCAACCTGGTGGTAGGGACTAGGAGGTTCACTTTGTTGCACATCTGTTCTGAGCATTTTATGTGACATATTTAACCCCCACCCCCAAAAGTTTTAAATTCTTAGTAGTCTCCATCAACAAGAAACTTTGCATGAGTAGGCAGTAAAATTTTTAAATGGGGCGGTGCCTGTGGCTCGAAGGAGTAGGGCACCAGCCCCATATGCCGGAGGTGGCGGGTTCAAACCCAGGCCCGGCAAAAAAAAAACTGCAAATAAATAAATAAATAAATAAAATAAAAAATAAAAAAAAATTTATTTAACTGTTTATTTATTTAAGACAGAGTCTCACTATGTCGCTCTCAGTAGAATGCCGTGGCGTCATAGCTCACAGCAACCTCAAACTGTTGGGCTCAAGAGATTCTCTTGCCTCAGCCTCCCAAGTAACTGGGACTACAGGTACCCGCCCCATCGCCCAGCTATTTTTTTGTTGTAGTTGCCATTGTTGTTTCGCAGGCCTGGGCCAGGTTATAACCTGCCAGCAGAGGTCTATGTGGCCAGTGCCCTAACCACTGAGCAATAGGCACGGAGCCTAAACTGTTTGTTTATGTATGTATGTATATATTTATTTATTTTTGAGACAGAGTCTCAAGCTGTCACCTTGGGTAGAGTGCCATGGTGTAATAGCTTATCAACTTCCAACTCTTGGGCTTAAGTGATCTGGCCTGAGCCAGAGTGAGACTTCATCTCTCAAAAAATAGCCAGGCGTTGTGTTGGGCACTTATAGTCCTGGCTACTTGGGAGGCTGAGGCAAGAGAATCACTTAAGCCCAAGAGTTTGAGGTTGCTATGAGTTGTGACGCCACGGCACTCTACTGAGGGTGACAAACTGAGACACTGTCTCAATAATCAAAAAATCATATATATAACATACATATATATATATATATACAGTTTACAGGTACACACGCATATATACACATGTATTGTACATATATGTCTTAGTTCCCTTTTATTCCTGAGTAGTTATCTACTGAATGGATACACAATGGTACGCTTTTGTGTTAATCTTTCAGTGGAACGCTGGAGTTATTTTAACATTTTTTTGGTCTCTGTTGATCATCCATATATCTTCTTTGGTGAAATGTTTGTTCAAATCTTTTGCCCATTTCTGTTGGGTTGTTTATCTTATTATTAACTTGTTCTTTATTTAATCTGGACACAAGTCCTTTGCCAGATATAGATATTGTGAATACTTTCTCCCAGCTTATTGCTTGCCTTTGGATTTTCTTCATGGTGTTTCTTAAGCTTGTGCTTGCTTTTATGTCAATAAAATGGACAAATGAAAGAGGAATTCAAGGCAGGTGGTGCTCTAAGCCCAGGGGAGTAAGCATCACTCAGAAATGAGGATAAATGGGTGGCACCTGTGGCTCATAGGAGCAGGGCACCGGCCCCATATACCAGAGGGGGCGGGTTCAAACCCAGCCCCAGCCAAAAACTGCAAAAAAAAAAAAAAAAAAGAAAAGAAAGAAAGAAAAAAGAAATGAGGATGAAGTGATACAAACTTAGATGTCACAGTTCAGGTCTTGCGTTGTCAGGGCCAGACAGATAAAGCCAAAGCTGCCTTCATGCTGATGCCTGATCCCTGCCGGTCACCTGCTCTTTCCAATGCTGGGTACTGGCCTGTGAGAACCTGCAGCAAGTTGAAGGAACACAGCTGCAGGGCAGATGGTTCCTCCAGGCACTGGGTTGGTTGGTGGAATTCTGGGTTACAGGGCCTCTTTCTTGCCCTCTCTCCTGGATGTGGGCAAAGGCTTCCTGTTGGCAGCACAAGGCTGGAACAGTTCTCGCCTCGGGGCTATCAGATTTAGTTCTTGGAATCTCTGAGTTTTGAGAGGGCAGAATAGAACTACAGTGCCAGAGAGACACACACAAATGCATGGGTGGTGAGGAGTGGTGGCGCCGCTGGCCTGCCCATCACCTTGGAATCTTCTGACTGCCATGTGGTGCACCCCTGGGCTGGGCCCTGCCAACGATTTCTTCTTTCCCTAAGTGACTGCAGGAGGTCTTATCACAGTGGTTCTCAACTTCCCTAATGCCGCGACCCTTTAATACAGTTCCTCATGTGGTAGTGACTCCCAACCATAGGTCACTACCACATGAGGAACTGTATTAAAGGGTCACAGCATTAGGAAGGTTGAGAATCACTGTGATATCACAAAGGCAAAATGTGTGACTCAGTGGGTGGACAGCCTTCTCCCAAGATCCACTGTGGACCAGCATGCAGAGCTGGGGTCTCCAAATGGCTTTGGGGCTTTAGAAAGACTCACCAGGGACACCTACTTCTCAGGATGGACCCCCACCCCTGCCCACCTCCAGCAATCTTGTTGTATTAAGAAGCCCCCAGATACCCAGCAGGCAGGAATGGGGCCTGTGAGGCAGGTGTCATTTTGGTTCCCTGGACCTGCAGACAGGGGGTCTGGAGCCTCCACCCCTGGTTCTGGCTGGGGCTTGTCAGCCAGGTCCTGTGAGCTGCAGATGGATCATCAGGGACACGAAAACAAAGATGGCAACACAGGGGCCCTCCACCAACTTGCTGCCCTGAACCCTGCTGGCCTCTGCTGATGCCTATTGACTCTTTTCGAATGTTTTTAAATGCACAAAACACTTAGGAGTATAAAGGAAACAATTCTATTGAAATACAATGACCCACAAATATTGACGTGATGTGATACATGGTGTTTCTCAGTCATACATAGCAGGTTTGATAATGTCTGTATTTTCAAAACAATAATGTGAATGGCATTTCACAATACCTGCAACAACGTGATGTGATATGAAATCCTCTGAGGTTGCCTATATCCCCAAGTGAAGGAAAGGCTAGACTTCAGTGGGAGGTCAGTGAAGATAAAGGGGTGATTATTTTCCCCATCCAAGCTTACAAACCTGGTGAATTCTGTCTGCAGCTGCCTTGAGGGTTCATAAACCCCAGGTTGAGATCCTGACACAAAGGAGAAGGAGGAATAAAAATGAATGAGCAGCAGGTGGGTGTGGTGGTGCAGGCCTGTAGTGCCAGCTGCTACAATGCAGCCCCATCTCTTAAAATAAATAAAACATAACAAAATAAAATTTAAAAATAAAATAAAATAAAATCCACTGAGCAGCTGTCACTCTGGGTAGAGACACCTAGCAGAGAGTCTCATTCCAAATGGCCGAGTGCTGTGCTGCTGGAAGGCGCTGCAGGCCTGGCCCTGAGCTTCCCAGGGGGCCCCTAGAAAAGGGACACCCACCTGTGCAGGCCCCGGGCCTCAGAGCCAGCCAGCTCCAGACAGACCAGCTGGCCTGCTGGAGCTGGCTTCCCGCTGTTCCCACGTAGCACCAGTGTGAGGATGCCTCTGGAGGCCACCGCTGCGTGAGGACCCAGGTGTCTGTCAAGGCCTGTCTTCTCCCCGGGTCCCACCTCTCCAGGCCATCCCCTTGAGTTAGCAGCTTCCCCTCTGTCCCCAGAAAGACACACCCTCACCCAGCCTTCATAAGGAGTGTAGCAGGTCAGCCCGGAGCTCTGAGGTAAACACCGGTGCCAGACACAAGCGGCCCTGTCTGAAGTGTCCTTACTTCCCAGAAGCCAGGGTTTGGAGAACTGGGGGACCGTGCAGCCCCTACTGGTGTGGGGGGTGAGCACTCCGCCCTGTGCTCTCCCCACCCTGTGGTTATGCATGTGTGAGGGGACCCTGTCCCTTGTCATTGCACAGGAAGCTGAGCAGAAGACGTGTGTGACCACAACGACCTTGGTGATCATCAAAGGCAATCTCAGTGCTTCTCCTGCGTTTATTCTCTTCTCTGGGAAGGTGGCCTGCAGGACCCTCACCCCTGGGCACCTGCAGATGCTTCAGGCCCACCCGGAGTCTTTTTTTCTTTCTGTTTTTAAGCCACAGGGAAAAGCAAAAATGATAAGGATTTGTTGCATGTCACATTTTGCCCCTGCTGGAAATGACCAGGATCCCAGGCCCACAACTACAGGGACAGAGGGCTTCAGTCCTGGGGTGGGAGTGGGGGGCAGGTGAGTCCTGCATCAAGGGGAGATGCTGGTCTGAAGGTGATGGAGCGGGAGGCCAGTGGGGAGTGGGAGGGTCTGAGCGTGGCCCGAATGAGAAGAACCAAGATTTCCTCCTCACTGTCCTCAGCTTTAACCTTGGTCAAGATGGATGTCCCTCCTACTGGGGTGTCACTTGAGGAACCTTAGTCAATTCATCTCTGAATTCCTGGTCCTGAGGCACTGTCTGGCACACTTAAGCACTACAAAGAGTGATGAAGGAGGGAAGGAATTACTAAACAATCAAAATAAAATTTCACATTTCACTTAACCTTGCCTTTCCTGATCAGATAATATTTACATAAATGGACATTTCATTTCCATTTCAAGAGCTCATGAATCTCATGATTTAAGAAAAAAATCTAGGGCAGCCCCCATAGCTCAGTGAGTAGAGCACCGGCCACATACATGGAGGCTGGTAGGTTCCAACCTGGCCAGCGCCAGCTAAACAGCAATGACAACTGCAACAAAAAAATAGCCAGGCATTGTGGTGGGTGCCTATAGTCCCAGCTACTTGGGAGGCTGAGGCAAGAGAATTGCTTAAGAGCAAGAGTTTGAGGTTGTTGTGAGTTGTGATGCCATGGCACTCTACCAAGGGTGACAGAGTGAGACTCTGTCTCAAGAAAAAAAAAAAAAAAAAGAAAAGAAAAAAGAAAAGAAAAGAAAACTCTGGGCTGGGCATGCCTGTAATCCTAGCAATTTGGGAGCCCGAGGCAGGAGGAGTGCTTGAGGCCTAGAGTTTGAAACCAGCCTGAGCAAGAGTGAGACCCCATCTCTATAAAAAATAGAAAAATTTGCCAGGTGTGGTGGAATGCACCTGTAGTCCTAGCTATTCCAGAGGCTGAGGAAAGAGGATTGCTTGAGCCCAGGAGTTTGAGGTTGCTATGAGCTAGGTTGATGTCTCTTCACTCTAGCCAAGGCAACAGAGCAAGATTTGGTCTAAAAAAACAACAACAACAAAAAACTTTGTCTTGTAATAGAAGAGATTAATTCATTCAAATATATTAGGATAATGGTATGTTTGAAAGTACTTTTTCTTTGTACTTTATGCTTTTTTCTGAAGCTATCCTAAAGTTTCTCAGTATTTTCTTTCAGTTCCTCAGTTTTTCTTTTCCTCTCTTTTGCTATATTCATCAAGTATTTTTCTCTTTTTCCCATGTACAGTCGGCCCTTGGTAACTGTGGATTCCCCATCTGTGGATGCAACCAATCATAGGTCAAAAATATTCATGAAAGGCCAGGCGCGGTGGCTTACAACTATAATCCTAGCACTCTGGGAGGGCAAGGCAGGTGGATTGCCAGAGCTCATGAGTTCGAGACCAGTGTGAGCCAGAGAGAGACCTCGTCTCTAAAAAAAAAACAAACAAAAAATAGCCAGGCGTTGTGGCAGGTGTCTATAGTCCCAGCTACTTGGGAGGCTGAGGCAAGAGAATTGCTTAAGCCCGAAGAGTTTGAGGTTGCACTCTACTCAGAGTAACAAAGTGAGACTCTGTCTCCAAAAAAAAGAAAAAAAATTCAGGAAAAAATAACAACATAATAAAATAATTTAAAGCACACATAGGTTATATCAAATATGATACCATTTTATTATTATTATTTATTATTATTATTATTTTTTTTTTGCAGTTTCTGGCCAGGGCTAGGTTTGAACCCACCACCTGCAGAATATGGGGCCAGTACCATACTCCTTTGAGCCACAGGTGCTGCCCAGATATGACAATATTTTAGTTAAGGGACTTGAGCATCTGGAGGTTTTGGTAGGGGCAGTCCTGGAACTAGTTCTGCTCACATACCAACACAGGATTTTATATTTATTTATTTATTTAAGATAGCCTCAAGCTGTCGCCCTGGGTAGAATGCTGTGGTATCATAGCTCATAGCAACCTCCAACTCCTGGGCTTAAGCGATTCTCTTGCCTCAGCCCCCCCAAGTAGCTGGGACTGTAAGTGCCCACCACAACGTCCAGCCATTTTTTTTTTTTTTTTTTGGTTGTAGTTGTCATTGTTGTTTGGTGGACCTGGGCTGGATTCGAACCCACCAGCTGTGGTGTATGTGGCTGGTACCTTAGCTGCTTGAGCTACAGGTGCTGAGCTGAACACAGGATTTGAATTGCAATGAATTGCAATGTTAGTCACTTTAAATTTTAAAAAGAAAAAATGTGCAAACTGTATTTTCTTTCTATCTATCTATCTATCTATCTATCTATCTATCTATCTATCTACTTACCAACCGATCTTTTAGAGACCCTTCTTGTTCTGTTGCTTGGGCTGGAGTACAGTGGAAAAGGGAATCACAGCTCACTGCAGCCTCAAACTCCTGGGCTAAAGTGAAGCAATCCTATTGCCTCAACCTCGGGAGTAGATGGGACTACAGACATGCACCATTATACTTGGCAAATTTAAACATTTTTTGCAAACAGAGATGGGATCTCCTTATGTTGACCAGGGTGTCATTAAATTTCTGGCCTCAAGCAATCCTCCTGCCTCAGTCTCCTAAAGTGCTGGGATTATAGGCCTGAACCACGAGCTGAGCCCAAATCTGTGTTTTCATAATAAACAACATCAAGAGTAAAAGTTTCTGCCTGCCCTGCCCCTAATCAAAGTTGAGATCTGTCCCACTGGGTTCTCTTCCTATCTGTTCCCAGAAACTGCTGATTGGTCAGCAGCGTTGACTAGACATATCTTGTGTCCAGGCACCTGATTTACTAACTGCTAACGATGAAACTAACAAAAACTCCTATTTGACGAATGCTTACTCATGCTGCATATGGCAATGGGAGTGTAACGAATACCCTGAGTTTTGTCCTACTTAATCTTCCTGGTAACCTGGGAAGTAACCCCACCTTAGAAGGAATAGGAATCTCTAGGTGGTAGAGTCTGGGACTATCACTTTTAGAAATAAGATGTTCTGGCATGTCTCCGGGTTAAGGTATCCATCCCCCTGAGGCAGATTCCCTGCACTCCAACTTCTTTCTTTTTTTCTTTCTTTTTTTTTTTTTTTTGAGATGGAGTCTTACTATGTCACCCTCTGTAGAGGCTATGGCATCATACTTCACAGCAACATCAAACTCTTGGGCTTAAGCAATTCTCTTGCCTCAGCCTCCCTAGTAGCTGGGACTACAGGCCCCTGCCACAACACTCCACTATTTATTTTATTTTATTTTTTGCAGTTTTTGGCTAGGGCTGGGTTTGAACCCACCACCTCCAGCATATGGGGCCAGTGCCCTACCCCTTTGAGCCACAGGCACCACCCCGCTCCACTATTTTTTGTTGTTGTTGTCATTGTTGTTTAGCAGACCCCAACCGGGTTCAAACCTGCCAACCCCTAGTGTATGTGGTGGGCGCCCTAACCACTGAGCTATGGGCCCCAAGCCTGCACTCCGGTTTTAAAAATGGGGGTTGATGCCAACACGAAGCCTGCTCACAGCCCCACCAGTCCTGTCTCAGCTCAGGAGAGAGAGTAAAGATGAACAGGGAGAGAGACTCTTCCCCCTTCACTCAAGTTCCAGGGGAGCCCAATTGTGGACTTCAGCAGATCCCTGCGATTGCAGGAGGCAGCAGAGTCTCCCAAGCTTCTGGTTTCTAGATCCTCTGTACCCAGAGGAGCTTGAGTAAAGAGAGGCATAAAAGTGAAGAGTACAATGAAGAGTACAATTGAAGATAGATGAATGGGGGCGGCGCCTGTGGCTCAAAGGAGTAGGGCGCCAGGTAGTGAGTTCAAACCCGCCCCAGCCAAAGACTGCAAAAAAAAAAAAAAAAAGATAGATGAATGGATGGATGAATGGATAGACAGATGATCATAGATGGATGGACAGATAGATGATAGATGATGGATGGATGGATAGATAGATGATGGAGGGAGGGAGGATGGGAGAGATAGATAACAGATTGATAGTAGACGCACAGTGAGGGTTGCAAAACTGCCTGCCAGGCCGGGAATCTGAGGCCGGAGCGCCGCCTAGTGGTGGCAGTAAGGAGTTGCGGCGTGCCCGTGCTGGACCGGGACAAAATCCGCCAGGTTAACATCGAATAAAGCAGATTTTGGGGCGGGCGCGGTGGCTCACCCCTGTAATCCTAACACTCTGGGAGGCCGAGGCGGGTGGGTTGCCTGAGGGTTCAAGACCAGCCTGAGTCAGAGTGAGACCTCCCGCCCCCGTCTGGGTGTTGTGCTGGGCACCTGTAGTCCCAGCTACTCAGGAGGCTGAGGCAAGAGAATCGCTTAAGCCCGAGAGTTTGTGGTTGCTGTGAGCTGTGATGTCCCTGCACCCGGCCGGGGTTAAAGCGGGTGAGACTCGTTCAAAAAAAAAAAAAAAAAAAAAAAAAAAAAATCACAGACTTTCAAAGTTGAGACGGGCTTTAAAGAGCATCCACTGCAATCGTCCCATTTTATTACCGTATATACTCGAGTATAAGCCAAGTTTTTTCGGCACAAAATTTGTGCCGAAAAACCCAAACTCGGCTTATACTCAGGTCACACAGGTTATTTGATTCGGTGCGCGCACCTAATCAAACACACGTAGTCTCCAGTCATCTTCTGCCATCTGCTTGAGCGGGCGGTGCTTCAGCTCAGTCCACAAGTCCCGGCTGAGCTGAAGAGGTAGGCGGCTGAGCTGAACTGTATTCCACTGAACTATTTAACCCACAATATTTAATGGCACATTTAATTTAGTGAAAACCTCATTTAAGGCAGTAAAGTCTTGGAAATAAATGTTTATAAATCCTGAATCCTTATAATCAGGGGTTTTGGAGTATAAGGATTCAGGATTTTTAACCATTTATTTACAATGCTTTACTGTCTTAAATGGTTTATTCACTTTATTTAAGTTGCCATTGAATACTATGGGTTAATGTGGTATGTTAATGGTATACAGTATATCAAACAATCATGTACTGTATATACTCGAGTATAAGCCGAGTTTTTTCGGCACAAAATTTGTGCCGAGTTTGGGTTTTTCAGCACAAATTTTGTGCCAGAAAAAACTCAGCTTATACTCGAGTATATACGGTGTATTGAAAAGCATTTAACCTACTGATTCTTCAATTATTGTAATTGTTTTGGGTATATATTTTTATTTTTGAAATTTACCAATGGCTGCTGCATTTTCCACCTCGGCTTATACTCGAGTCACTAAGTTTTCCCAGTTTTTAGAGTAAAATTAAGGGGGTTGGCTTATACTGGGGTTGGCTTATACTCTAGTATATACGGTATTCACTTAGCTATGCAAGGTAAGAGTTATTATTCACAATGTCATAGATGAAAACCTGATACCAGAGAGAGGGATGTCCAAGGTCATAAAGTGAGTGGCTTAAGTGGGATTTGAAAACGGCCCACCTGACTCTGAAATCCTCACTGGGCCTCAGTTGTTGGGTGCTGGTAAGATTCTTATATAAGTTTGCCATGGAAACATAACCAGCAATAAGCTTACATCCTGCTTTTGCTTACTATATGACATAGTTAAGTCGATAATTTTTGCCACTCAAAGACAACAATTCAGGCATTAAATTAAGGTAAAAATACAGTATGATACTACCTCACACCTGTTAGAATGGCTACTCTCATAAAGACAGAAAGTAAGTGTTGGCAAGGACATGGAGAAATTGGAACTCTTGTACACTGTTGGTGGGAATATAAAATGCTGCAGCTGCTTGGAAAATAGTATGGCAGTTCCTGCAAAAATTAAAAATAGAAATTACCATATGATCCAGCAATTCCCCTTCTGGGTATATATGCAAAAGCATTGAAAGCAGAAATTCAAAGAGATATTTGTACACCTATGTTTATGACAGCATGATTTACAAAAGCCAAAAGGTGAAAGCTACTAAATGTTGCTTTCAGTGACGCCATTGATGGATGAATGGATAAACAAAATGTGGTATATACATACAATAGAATAATATTCATTCTCTAAAAGGAATGAAATTATAACACATGGAGTCTGAGGACATGATGTTAAGTGAAATAAACCATTCTCTAAAGGACAAATACCATAGGATTCCACTTGTATGAGGTACCTAGGGTAGTCAAACTCATGAAAACACGAAGTAGAATAATGGTTGCCAGGGGTGGGGCTTAGGGAGAAATAGGGAGTTGTTAATGAGCACAGAGATTCAGTTTTGTAAATGAGAAGAGTTCTAGAAATGGATGGTGGTGAGTTTTGCACAAGGTTGTGCATCTATTTGATGCCACTGACTTGTATACTTAAAATAATTAAGATGATAAATTTTACATTACATGTATTTTACCACAGTTAGAAATAATTTAAAAATGAGCTACCTAGGTGTATCAGTCAGTGCCTAGTCAGAAAACCAGTCACCACTCTAGCCTTTCGAATGGAAGGGATGGTGATAGAATTAGCCACACACGTATGAGATGACCACCAGAGGATAATGAAGATCCAACAGAGGCTAAGAAGAGCAGGAGACTGTTCCCACTTCCGGGCGACAATTCCATAGAGAAGAAGGTGTGTTACCTGGTCACAGAGTCTGGAGCCATGTGATAAGAGCTAAACCACGGGGGAGGGAGTGCTGTCAGCAAAATCCAGGGCAGCTGAGGGAGGGTCTGTCTGGCAGAGCTGCTTCCAGATACAGCTGAGACAAGAGAGAGAGGAAGAAGTAGCCCAGCTTCTCCCCTCGATGAACCCTGTGGTCTTCCACCAGCACCTCCCATGGACTGAAACTACCCAGGGATGAGTTAGCAAGGGAGCCCAGAAACGCTGTTTGCCGAGACAGAGAGCAGAGCAGCAGACACAGCAAACAACGAGAAATAAATCTGAGAGGAAGCCGGCAAAACAACAGCACGCCAGACTGTGAAAGGTTCTTTCCTTTTCCCTTAAAACTCCTCTCAAATCTCTGTAAACAATTTTTAAAAAATCTCTCTACATTGAGTTGAGTTTCAAACACACAACGCTCAGCGATCCTGATTGTTCTTGATTAAATTAATTAACTTTCTGTAGGTTGGACACATTCAGTAAGAGTCTAGAGAGAAATATATTTGAACAGAGGTTTAGCTTTTGAGTCTTATTCAGAACTTCAGAAATTCTCTCTTGGCAGACCACCTTCAACTCATACCGGCATACTGTTTGGTTTGATTTTGATTTCTGTTTGTGAAATGTGAGCTCAGATGGAATAAAACTGCTACACTTTTACAGCTGGGTCAGAGTTCATTCCCTTCTTCCCTGGTCCTTTCTTCTACTCTTCCCTCACCCCAAACCTAGGGTAATGTTCCTTTTCTTTGCAAACTCAGCACCCTGAGTGTCCTTTGAATATAATAATTATAGCAATTATAATATTTTGCTGATCTGCCTATTCTTTCCACATAAGCCTATAAACTACTTGTGAGCAAACACATTATTGTGTATGTGTATGTGAATATATGTACAGTGTTTGTGTAAACATTTTCATAGTTATGTGTGCATATATGTGTATTATGGTATCTCCATCATGAATAAATAAAAATAACCAATTCAAGGCCAGATATCTTTTGAAAATAAACAAATGAACAAATTAGTTCTTTAGTGAAATAGATGAATAGGTTTCAGCAACTGCTTAGATGTGGGGAGTTTGCAGGAGGATCCAAAGCTGCACGTGAGTTGTTCGGTTTTGGCGATCAGGAAGAGTGGTGCTGATAATGTAGATAATGAAGAAGGGTATGACAATTTTAACCAAGAGCTTTGAGAATTTGGTTTTTAAAAAATGCTAATAGGCAATTAGAAGTGTGGAACTGACCTCAAGATATCAGGGCTTGGAGGTAAAAATATAAAAGTCATCTTTATAGGGGAATCACAATGTTGTAGCTTGTTTTTCCACAGATGGCTACAACAGTGTTTCCTCCCATCCTACAAGCTCATCTAATATTTTGCTACTTCCCCACCCTCTGCTTGAACCAGGGTGGGCCTTCCTTCATGTTTACATGTATCAACACAGGATAAGAAGCAAAGGCATTATGTGGCTAAGTCATAAAATCCTTGCATTTCTGCCTTGTTCTATTAGGTTCTTTGCTCTTGAAACCTAGCCAACCATGCCATGAGAAAGCCCAAGCAGACTTAGGTGAGCACATGTGGAGAGGAACTGAGGGCCCTGGCCCACAGCCCCTGAGCGCCCAGCCAACAGTCTGTATCACTTGCCAGCAACACAAGGGTGGCATCTTCAGGGTAGGGGCCTCCAGCCTACACTGAACTGCTCCAGCTAGTGCTGTGTGGAACAGAGGATGTCAAATCCACCAAGCTCTCTTTGAATTGCAGAAGAGCAGATCTGTAAGCAACATAAATGACTATTGGTTTAGGGCTTAAAGTTCTGAAATAATTAATTCATTACACAGCAATAGATTATCAACATATTATTCATGTGAGTCACTATGAAAGTTTTGAGACAGACTGTGTTATGGTCCATTATTTTCACTTCCAAGAAACACAGGCAACAGCATCCTTTCTGATTCTGATTTACCCTTGCAAGTTTTGATTTGCTTGGTTTATAGTTGTTGCTGGGAGAGCTTCATTTGTTTCCTTCTGCATGGATTTTTTTTCTTGATTTTTTTTCTTGATTTTTACGTATCTTGAAATTTTTGTAATTTTTGTGTATCTTGACATTTTTGTAATGATTTGTGTGTTTGTGTGTGTGTGTGTGTGTATTTAAATTTGAGTCTGACAGGCCTGAGTTCAAATCCCTGGTTCTCTTACCACCAGGAGTGTGGCTTTGGGCATGCTGTCAGAGCCTTGATTTCCTTATAACGGGGCTAGCAAAGGTTATTGGAAAAGGGCTGTTATGATAATTTTTAAAATGTTATACATAAAAATCTAATGCTGTGCTTAATCTCTCTAGTGACTAACAGCAGATGATACTTTTACAAAATGCGGAAGTTGAATTTTTTGTGAGCTCTCTGAAGACACAGTGTGCATGAGTGGTACAGGTCATTTGGAGATGAATGGGAAAAGAAGAGAAAAGAAGAGAGTTGGTGAAATATTAGTTAGGAAAAAAGGGGGGAATCAAACTGTGTATGTTGGTTCAGTGCCAGTAGCACAGCAGTTACAGCGTCAGCCACATACACTGAAGATAGCAGGTTCGAATCTGGCCCGAGCCAGCTAAACCACAGTGACAACTATAACAAAAAAAATAGCCCGGCATTGTGGTGGGCACCTGTAGTCTCAGCTACTCAGGAGGCTGAGGCAAGAGAATCGCTTAAGCCCAAGAGTCAGAGGTTACTGTGAGCTGTGGCCACAGCACTCTACCAAGGGTGACATACTGAGACTCTGTCTCAAAAAAACCCCCCAAAACAAAAAAACAAACTGTATATGTCCTTGAATTAAATATGGGACAGAAAATTGACTAGATTGAGGAATTGCAAAGGCATTGACTGCTGTGGTAGAGAGGTGACTAGTGACACAGAGCAGTGTCAACAGAGCAGAGGCCTGAGTAAGGAGAAGCAAATAGTTGGTATTTACTTATGCCTTAGTTTCTAAGCATCTATGCTATTCTTAAGTCATGTGAGACTACTACAGTATTAAAAAGGTATTATCTGGGTGCAGTGGTTTGTAAAATGTCTCACCTAGTTACTGTAGTTTCAGTTACTCAGAAGGCTAAGCCAGCATGATTCTTTGAGACCAAAAATTTGAGGTCACAGGGAGTATGATTGTGCCATTATACTCTAGCCTGGGTAACAAAGTGAGATCCTGTTGAAAAGAAAGAAAAAGTAAGAAAATAAAAAAGGAATGAAGGAAGGAAGGAATGAAGGAAGGAAGAAAGAAAGAAAGAAGGAAAGAAAGAAAAGAAAGTATCTATCATCCACCAAAATTTCAATTTCTCCGTAATAGTGATACTTCTCTTTTCTCTAGAAACATATCCAGGTTTACTTTGACATCCTCTGAAAACCCTTTACTGGTTTTCCCTAAGAGTTCATTCATTATGTTTATTACTGAATCTTCAGGTTATTTTTTATGTTTCATATATACATTTAAATTCTCATTTTCCAAAATGTCTCATCTAGTTACTTAATGCAGTGGTACATGTTTGTTATACTCTGGTTTCAAAATGAAAATCAAAGTGTACAGATAAAGGACAAAATGACCAGGAGGCTAACAGTCATATCTATAAATAGGAGATGAGATCTGCTATTTAATAAATGAAAATGAAAGCATACCATTAAAAACTACAAAAGTTTTCCTTTCTTAACTTATGTGATACTTTTAGCGTGTGCTTCACTGGTCGGAAAAATGTCTACCATTGTTAACTCAGGGTCTTTGACTTGAAAATAATTACATGTTTCTAATTTCATAAATAGGGAAATGGAGACTCAGAAAAGATACTTGTGCAAAGTTATAGATACTCACCATCCTACATCAGTGAAATTGACACAAACACACAATCATAGTAAATCTATGGTAAAAACATATTTTCCAAATAGCTTACTCTTATTTAATTTATTTGAAGACTAAATTTTCCCAGATGAGATGCGAAGTCATTTTCAAGCCTTCACATAAAAGGTTTTTAATATTCATTCTCAAACATTTATTTAGTTCCCAACATGTACAAGGCACTGTATTAGGTGGGTTTTCTAAAATATACTATACAAGTAAATGAAAGATAAATTTCTGGTTTAAAAAGCCAAATTATAAAAATGCAATATTTATTAGGCACTTGTAAGATAAAAGGTACTTGCTGGAGCACCTTGGCAAACTTTGTACTTCTGTAAAATTTCTGGTTTGCTCAGCAGATAGGAGCATGATGCTAATGCAAGCCGGGTCAGGAGTTTAATTCTTGACAGTGATGTAGCAGGAATGTTAATTCCTACCAACCGTGTCTAGGACCCGATAAGTTAGTTCTGCAATTGAGTTGAGTGTGCCTGGTAGAGCTGATGGTGACCTGGCGGCCACACAGGGCCAGTGCGTGGATACAGGGGGTAAGGATTGGAGCTGTCCATGGTAGAAACCTTGAGTTCATCCATCTCAGAAGAGACACCAGGCAATGAAGGAGATTGGGACATGGAATATGTGATATAGGGCTGAAATTTAAGCAGAATTCTCTTCGGACAATTAACACTTCTTCTCCGCATCTGATGTTTCTTTCCATGTGTAGGAAGTTCAACCAACACAATATTCCTGGCCTTTCTCTTTTAATCCCTCTGCCCCAGGAGAGGTGTCTTATCTGCCTAGTGAATTTGGGAAACATGAGCTGAGAGTTTGCTGGTATCTTCCTTTTATCTTCTGGAAGCCAGTTGCCTGAAGGGCACTCACCCGCACTCCTGTAGCTAAGTGGATTTGTCTGCCTGATCCTGGGTTCAGAGGTAGGAGGACCGTTTGTTACAGATAAAAGCTACATCTTCTAGCCTACACTTTATCAGTAATAGAGGTGATGTTTTGACCCTGTATATTCTCTGGCCTTATTTCTCAGTTTAAGAACTTAGGATTGCTGGGGTTCTGCCCCAGGGGAAGGGTCCTTTAACACCTATGGATCTGGTGGTGATCAACTGAAAAAAAGTAAAGTTAAAAGCGGCAAGAGATAAAGAGACAGGACACACAGAATAGTTTTCAAAGGTGGGAACAGAAGGGCCCGCTGCTGGCTTGTGGGCGTCCAGCAAGTGGCTCTAAGTGTTCCACTCAGCTTTTATTGAAGGCTATTATCTCATTTAGCCCAGAGGGGAAGCTGAGGAAGGGAACAAAAACGTCAGCAGTTTCTCTGAATAAGCATGTTAAGTTCTTATTCTGTCTATAATCATTAACTTGAAGGGTCTGAGCAGCCTTGAGAAATCTGAAACCCGAGCCTTGTGTGGGGGCAGCCTCCTGGCTATGGTTATACACACAGATTCCTTAGGGCAGGTCAATCCCCTCCAGTCCTCTGTGGAGTAGACACCACTGTGTCAGTCTCCTCTGAAGAACTGATGGAACAGAAGAATTTTCCTCTGATCTCTACCCCAGAGGCTTCTTCCTCTGTAATAAGGGTACAAGCCCACCCTACCCCCCATATTTCAGGGCTTGATCTGTTCTTTTGATCTCTGCCCTGGCCATAATACAAATCCTCATAATGGGTATTTGCTTTGATTGTTGACTGGGCAGGGGAGGGCCTGATTGATGCCCCCTCCACCAGCCTTGTATGTAGCTTCCTTCCATGGCCATTCTCTTCTTCAGTGTTTGCAGACCCAGCAGGGGTGTTTGCAAGCTATATCCCTTACAGGTCAGGCCTCTAGCAAGAGCAGGAACTGCCCAGATAAGAAATTTAGCTGCTGGTTTAAAAGTAAACTAGCTATACTGTTTTTATTTCATCTTGCTCAGCTTATTTCTGTTTTTCCCTTTCTCAAGGGGGAGGGGTTTCCCTTGCCAAGAATAGGTCTTCAGTCCTCATTCTGCCTGCAAGGGTGCTCCCTTAGAGACTTCTATAGAATATACAGGGAAAGTACTTTGCTTGCTGAAACCCCTGGGGTGAGTACTTTGTACTGACATTTTTGTTTCTGGTGCTGTCATGGTATTTTGTAGCATACCATAAGCATCTGTACTGGTATTGTTTATAAGACAAAGGCCACCATCTGCTTCATCTTTGTAGCTTCAGTGTCCAGTAAGGATCCCAGTAAGTGTAGTAATATGGAGCACATAGAAACCAAAGCTGGGAAGCCCAAATCAAAGTAAAGGGCACAGAAATGATCAAAACTAGGAGACTGCAAGGGAGGGAGTGCATTCCTTATTGCCACCACTCAAGCATTCAGAAGCACCAACCAAATCTACACGTAGCCCAGCAGAGCTGACATTTTGCACAAGATTCAGGAAGCCAAATGAGCCAGCTCACTAAGGCTAACACTGGCTGGGCAGACTGTGACAGCTCTTAAAACCCAACTGACCTGAAAAGTTTTCAGGTACCTGGAAATTGAAGTTCAGAATCTCTCAGAGTTCTTGTGTCCATAAACTACATCCACAATTTTAGTCATATGTTTGGACTATGGTAAAGGATGGTAAATTCTCCAAAGATTGCTTAGAACAAGTATTAGGATTTGTGCATTAATTTGATTAATTCGTATTGGTAGGCAGGGAATATCAGCCAAACGGTAGAGACACAGTACTGAGTTTGGCCCTTTCAGTTCTTCACTGAAGGGAGCAAATATTTGTGTCTTCTTTTATCTTCACTCTGCCCCTTCACTTTTGAAGTGGATTGATGTGGGTTATGAGTAAACTTGCCCCCAGTTTCTGAGAAAAAGGAGAGTCTGAGTGAGGTGGGTCTTAAGATGCTGGCATGAAAGTCAGGATGTATTAGATGGTGTCTGAGCTCCTGCCTGACCTCCTGAAATCATATTGTCTGAAATCCCTTGGAGTTTCTTTCCTGAGGACAACAACAGCAGTCTGCTTATTGGTTTCAGTTGCTATGAAGTGACCATCCTGCAGAAGTGAGGCTGTTGCCCTTGGCTACACATTTCTTTGTGGGAATAATCTTGAATCACACAGTACCAAATCAGCAGCTGGGCAAGGCCTGGCCCCTGATGAAATATTTTCCTTGCGTTAGCCTCCTTCTATAAGAAAGGTTGTGGTTAATTCACCTTAGATGGGATGCACATCCTTTTTTCTTTCTTTTGTTCTTTTTTTAAAAATATCTTTCCATTTTCTTTTATTTTTATTCTTTATTTTTTTTTGCAGTTTTGGCCAGGGGTGGGTTTGAACCCACCACCTCCAGCATATGGGGCCAGTGCCCTACTCCTTTGAGCCACAGGCGCTGCCCACATCCTTTTTTACAATCAAAGGAAAGGGCTGACTTTATTTTAACACTGTCCTCTTTCAAGTAGGCATTTGCTTATTTTTGTGTGTTATAAAATAATCTGAATCCCTGAATATTCTCTTTCCTGATCATGCCCACCTCATGTGGTTAGTGAAGGGACTATAGGAGATAATCTATTATCGAATCTCTATTTTTAAAGGGGATAGTGTACAGAGCACACTTAATAGATGGTAGGAAGTACTGTTATAATTGTGGTTGCTGTTGTTATTTTCATTCTGAGAGAAGGAAAGAAGAATTTCCTTCTGAGAGAAGACTTGAGGAGGCTGTTTTCTGTCTTCAAATCATGAGTATTTTTGTTTCAATCTCCTCCCACCCCAAACACACACCAATCTCATCCATTGCATTCCATTGGTTCCACAGATTAGATATTTACATTCAGACTAATTGTGAGTACATTTTTATTTGAATTTCATTTGCTATCTTCTGGCACTGTTAACTCCATGATCTCTCTCTCTTTTTGTATTTCATCTTCCATTTTGAGAGTAATCTGCAAATTTTGATATTTACTTTCAACATAGCTGCACTCAATGTACATAACTTCCCATTATGTACCAACAGGATGCTGGGGGAAGGGGTGTCTCTATGTGTCTTCTACTGGAATCCATTTACATTTGGTCTCTTTTTCTTTAGGCAATTTCTAAATGCATCCGTGTCTGCTGATGTTTGAAAAGGCTGTAAAATTAAAGCTACACAATTATGAATACTATGAAAAAGGTTTTGACAACTTTTGGTGGCATTTAATTCAAGTTAAACTCCTCTCATTCAAAATAATAAGCATAATGTTACTTATTATGTAAATGAGGTGGCAAGGCAGATGTTTTTCATCCTGGTGCATTCACTGGGGATTAACACATACAAAAGCTGAGCAGGAGGAGCTGGTGTGCAACCTGGGAACTTGAATAAGGGTTGAGAAGAGAAGAAGGATGATTAGTCTGGAGCTGTGCTGTCCAATTATAGAGCCACTAAGCACATCAGGTTATTTAAATTTATATCAATTAAAATGAAATAAAATGAGAATTTAGTTTCTCAGTCACATTAGCCATAATTCTTTTGCTCAATAGCCACATGTAGCTGGTGGCAACTTAATGAGAAGCACACATACAGAACATTTCTATCACTGCAGAAAGTTCTATTGGGCAGTGGCGCTAGCCACAGAAAGGTTTGAATAGAGGGAAGGATGCTTGTATATTCCTCTTATCAATTTGGACTTTATTCATAAGGGTTCTATGAGGTTTCAGAAAGGAGGTAGATCTGTGAAGAGCCAAGAGATAGATGCAGGAGTTACGATCATGGTGCTGGTTGAGTGCCACCTCTGTGTCTCACAGGGATAGGCTACCATTGTGCTTCTCAAACTTTAAATGTGTATATGTACCATTTGGAGATCTTAAAGTCCAGATACTGATTTAGTAGGTCTGGGGTGGGGCCTGAGGGAATGCACGGCTCATAACCAGTTCCCAGGAGATGTTAATGCTACTGATCTGTGAAACTCACTTTGGGTAGCATGGTGCTAAAACTTCAACAGCAGCTATCCTATTTACGACAACATCCCCAAAGATGGCCAACTAATCTCATGAAGGAACTGTTAGTCTTTGCAGACTGGTGCAAGCGTGTCTCATAGTCACCTGAAAGCAAGCCATTTCACATCAAAGTTCTTGTTGCAGAGGGCAGAAGCTGCTGTTATGTCACCAAGAAGAAAAAAAGTGCCTCATCGGAAAATACTGCATACACTAATTTGAACTATGATAATTGGGATAGCACTCTAATTTACCTTTTGAGGTACTCCATTTTTGCAGATTAAGAAAGGATTTTTTAACCAGCATAGAAGAAACTGCTGCTCCGTGGAAACACCAATTTGCATACATAAAAATTCAGTCTATAGAAATGTTTTTCAACCCTGTCTGCACAATTAGAATCACCTGGGGGAACTTTTAAACATGAACATGCAAGATTTCACCCTCAGGAGATTTTTATTTAATTGACTGGGGGAGGGGATTCACTATTTTTTGAACATTCCCCAGATAATTCTAATGTGCAATCATGGAGAATCTTTGATCCAAGCAGTGGTTTTCAAACTTGAGCAGGCATCAAAATCATGCCCTGTTAAAATCTAGATTGCTGAATCCCACCCCTAGAGTTTCCAATTTGGTAGGTGTAGAGTGGGCGCTAGAATTTACATTTCTAACAAGTTCCCAGGTGCTGCTGCTGCTGGTCTGGGAAACACAATTGAGAATCACTGACTTAACAGCACTGATTCTCAAACTTGGTTACACACTGTAATCACCTGGAGAGGTTTAAAAACTACTGACATTTAGATTACAGCCCTAGATATTTGGATTTAATGTGTTTGAGGAGTAAATTCTGTGCATTACAGCGAAGATATTTATTTATTTATTTATTTTGGGGGAATCACTGAGGGTACAATGAGCCAGGTTACACTGCTTGCATTTGCTGGGTGAAGTCCCTCTATTCATAGTGTCCCACCCCCAAGAGTTGTGTCACACACTGTGGCCCCACACCTCCTTCCCTCTTTTCCCTCCCAGTATCCCCTCCCCCGACCATGTAATAGCATCAATTGTCCTCATATCAGAATTGAGTACATTGAATTCTTGCTTCTCTCTTCTTGCTTCTCTCTTCTTCTTCTCCTTCTCCTTCTCCTTCCTTCTTTTCTTCTTTTCTTCTTTTCTTCTTTTCTTCTTCTTCTTCTTCTTCTTCTTCTTCTTCTTCTTCTTCTTCTTCTTCTTCTTCTTCTTCTTCGCTATATGGGGATATTTTATTATTACTATTTTTTAATTTTTTTATTAAGTCATTTGTACATAGATCATGAATACATTTATGCCATTATGGGATTCTATGTGTTGATTATTTATACAAATTGGAGTGCTAACATCCTCCTAATCAACATAGCCTTCGCCTCATTTACCCAATTACAGTGTTAAGACATTTGTGTTCTATACCCGATAGATCCAACTTGTACTTGCAATACGCTCCATAGGTGTGGTCCCCTATTAACCCTCCCTCTAGTGACCCACCCCCCTCCTTTCCCCTCCCCCTGCCCTTCTCTCCTTCATCCTAGGCTATAGTTGTGATTCATCTTTCATATGCAAGTGTGAGTGATTATAAATTGGTTTAATAGTAGTACTGAGTACATTGGATACTTTTTTTTCCATTCCTGAGGTACTTTACTAAGAAGAATATTTTCCATTGCTTCTCCATCCTTGTGATGCTTTACTAAGATGAATGTATTTCAACTCCATCCAAATTAATACAAAAGATGTAAAGTCACCATCCTTTTTAGAGTCTGTATAGTATTCCATGGTATACACATATCACAGCTTGTTAATGCATTCCTGGATTGATGGGCATTTAGGTTGCTTCCACAATTTGACAATTGTAAATTGAGCTGTAATAAACAATCTAGTGCAAATATCCTTATGATAAGATAATTGTTTTTTTCTTCTGGGTAGATGGCCAGTAATTGGATCACAAGATCAAATGGGAGGTCCAGTTTGAGTTATTTGAGGATTCTCCATATTTCCTTTCAAAAGCATTGTATTAGTTTGCAGTCCCACCAGCAACAACAATAAAAATAAACAAATGGAACTTAATTAAACTGAATAGGTTCTGTACAGCTAAGGAGACAACAACCAAAGCAAATAGACAATCATCAGAATGAGAAAAGTTATTTGCATATTATAAATTGGACAAAAGATAACTAGAATCTACAGAGAACTCAAATTAAGCAACAAGAAAAAAAAAAAAAAGCTAACAATCCCTTATATCAATGGGTAAGGGAGAAGAATAGAACCTTCTCTAAAGGAAACAGGTGAATAAGCATATGAAAAAATACTCATCATCCCTAATTATCAGAGAACTGCAAATTAAATACACCCTGAGATATTACCTAACCCCAGTGGGAATGGCCCACATCACAAAGATTCAAAGCTGCAGATGCTGGCCTGGTTGTGGAGAGAAGGGAACACTTTTGCCATGAAGATTTTTAGAAGTTCCCCGATGGATTACAATTTGAGAACTGTTGATGATGGATGATACACCAATTAGGCCAATGTTCTGAACCACTCGCTTCACCTGAATGTTGGTTAGAAATCTAGATTCTCAGGCCCAAACTTAGACCTGCAGAATCATAACCTGCCTTTTAGCAACATTCTCCAGGTGATTTTATGTACCTTAAAAGGTGAGAACTACAATGCTAGGCAGCCCTTAAGAGTAACAATTTGTTGAGCTTTGTATGAATGTGCTTTTAGAAAATTCCTTAAAAAATCTCTGATAGTTTCCCCATTACTGGGATACGTAATTTAGTCCAAATTTACTCCAAATTTATAGTTTTATAAGATTGTCAGTGTACATCCGCAAACTTGTCAGTTTCTGCTTGCATTGCAAGATGAGACATCAGTAATCCCAGCAGAAAGAAATTACTCTTTCTAATCTTAAACAGGTCAAGAACATGCAAGTTTTTTTTTCTAGGAAATGGTTTCACATATTTCCATAAAGTTTTTTATTCAAAATTAAATGCTTTTTGTAGAATGAAGGTTCTCCCTATGTGACCCAGGCTGGTCTTGAACTCCTAGCCTTAAGCAATTCTCAGTTCTCTGGTGTTGGCTTCCTGAACTGCTGGGATTATAGGCATCAGGCACTGTGCCTGGCATTGCCTTTTGATTTTAGAAAATTGCACATTTCTTATTCATTACCAGAAATATATGATAAATATTCTTAATTTGTAAAACTTTTCAACATGCAACACTAGGCTCCTAGGGGATAAGAAATAGTAGGGAAATACAACATATTGAGAAAATAATTGCTAAATGGTGTTTTCTTAATAAGTTTTTCTGTATAGTAATTTAGGGAAATGATGAGTGCCAAACAATTATAATGTAGCAAGGCTAACCACATGATGTGTTAGAGCAGTGGTTGTGGGGTACCAATCACTCAAGAGATTTTCTTAGATACAGATTCTCTTCAGGGGATCTAGCGCCCAACACTGTATTTCTTGCAAATTTCCAGGTGTTAAGATGCTTCTGGGTCATATTTGTTAAAATCATACTTTAGGTAGCAAAGGGCTAGACTGACTAATCTCCCAGGACACCTTTTATAAACTCTCATGTCAGTGACTCAAAAAATCAAGTGGTCTGATATAAATAGGAAGAAGGGTGATCTTGTTAAAAGTGCTGATTTACTAATTTGAATTATCTGAGAGACAGAGGACAAAAGGTCAAAATTATTCACAGACCCATCATTAATGGAAAGTTAATTGGGAAATGAAGAGTCATTTAAGGCAACTGCAAAAGAGTAACACAAATACCTCAGATGACTAGTAGGGCAAAATTTGCAAAATGTTGCAAGCTGTCTGCATGCTTGAAGTAGCAATTTACATGCATAATTAGGTGCAATCAACAGTTTTGAAATGTAATATATTTTCTGAGTCCATATTTACTTATGACAAATGCTAAAAAAATCCATGTCCCCCAAAAATAGGGGGGGCAGAAGAAAGGAAAAATATTTGCATTTAACAATGTGAGTCTTTAAAAGCACATGGTTAAATTTAGAACAAATTTAGTTGAAGTATTGTGTCTTTATTTTGATTTAAACTTCATTTAAGTCTTAAAAGAAGTTCGCAAACACATGTTGGAAGTAGCAGCCATAGAAGAATCATAACTTACTAGTCAGCTATTCCTGCTTCTGTCGGAACTGACATGTGATTTTTTATTTCTACATTGTAGAAGAAAAATCTGTTAATTTCAAACCTTTATTGCACACAACACACTACTGACTTTTTCTGTCTTCAGAAGGGGCTTCGTTCTCCGAAGATACCTAATATTTTTCAGAAAATTTAAATAAAGATTTGAACTGATTGTTCCTTCTTTGTAAATCCAGGTCTTCAGATGTGTGCTCAGTGTGAACTGATGTCATATTAGTACAACAATGTTTGTTGGGCTTATTATGTACTAAGGCATCCAGAGAAGCACATTACACCTACGAACTAACGTACTATTATAAAAATCTTATAGGAATTGCTGGTTTATTACCATACACAAGGGAGGAGCACATAGCTCCAAATTTTCTTGGCTGATACATTGTTACATATACCTGGTGTAAAGTAATATTAATTGAGAGTACAGTGAATCTCAGACTAAAGCAAGCACACTTTATTTTGAACAAGTTCCCAATTTAGAAAATGAACTTGAAATTTAGTTCTTAGAAAATTTGAAGAAAAAGAGAACAGGTAATTTAGTCTCTAAACTTCCTCCCAAAAGCATGTTCATATTGTATTATCCTGATAGGCCGTCTAGAGTGATTAAAGCGGCAATTAATTTGTGTCACACTTAAATATAATTTCAGAGATGAAGGCATTGTATTGCAGGATATAACCTAATGATGTGTTCTTGGGTACTGCATCTCTTGGGACAGTGTGTCCTTATATGTAAAAGTTGTATTTAAGTTAATGCAAAGCAGACGTGAGAGGAACAAGTGCACTTTCCCAGTTTCATTAGGCAAGTGTTATCTGTGATACATTGTACGTTAGGGAGAAAAAAGCCACTCTGCTAAGAAATGCATGAATAGTTCATTTATCTGCTGATCCATTTGGGGGCATTATGGAACTCGAAGCCCGGAACAATGGGCACTACTTAATATTAAACAGGTTCTTAATAACCCGCCATTTCTCTCCATAGCTGCTTGAAGGTCCGTCCTGGACGTGCAGAGTTCCCGTGAAGTTGTAAGCTGCTCCCCAAGACCCTAGTGCTGTTAAATTTAGAAGTCATCCGGATCACCTGACTACCGGTGAGCCCCGATTAAGAATTTCCAAGTCTACCCTCGCCATTTCTCTCTATTTATGTTTACAGGCGCAGCTCACCGCCTGCCCCTGGGGTCACCACAAGAGCCTCCTGGAGACCTGCCCTGCTGAGGACGCTCTTCCAGGATAGGAGAATTCGCCACTCGAACAAGACGGCACCCAGCTGGCGCCCACTCCGGGACACATTGCAGTAAATGCCAGGCAGCGACTTCTCGCTTCTCCCTCCGCCTCCCCCATCGACCCTCTGCCGCCGACCTTTACGCCAAACTCCAGCGCGCCGTGAGATTCGTGTCCTCGCCGTCCCCGCGGGGCCCCACCCCTTCCCGGGTCCAACCCACGCCCCTGTAGGAGGCAAGGGTAGGTCAATTTCCTGCCCGGAATTTGCCAGTTGATTCTCCCTCCCTCTCTACTCCAGCTCCCCAATGCGGGGCTGTGCGGCGCGGAGTCGCCAGCAGCGGAGCAGACCCGGGAGCTGAGCTCCGGGAGACTCACACGCACGCCCGGAGGGACTGACCCTGGAGACACGCTCGGCCGGGAGAGGGAGGGGGGCCAGGTCCAGCCGGGGGTCACCTGGGGTTGGGGGTGGGCGCACCAGTCCTCCGCTAGCTCCTCTCTAGTCCTCGCCGCCGCCACCTCGCACAGGTCGGAACGCGCTCATTCCCTGGGCTTCTTTACGTTGGGGAAGAGGCAAGGGAGAGGGTCGGCCCTTGGTCAGCGGGCAGGAAGGGTAGATTTCACTTACACCTGACATTCCCTATTCTTGCCAGTTTCGCTGGGCAGATCCTGGCGATCTGGTCTGTTCTTCAGCAACTTTGTTCAGAAGGTTGGAAGGGAGGGGAAACGCCGAGGGGCCCCAGGAGACGCTGGCAAGCGGCTAGAATCGGGAGGCCGGGCTGGAGAGCAAGTCCCGGAGCGCCCCGCGGCTGGGCGCGCGGCTGGGAGGCGCCGCTGCCGCCGCGGTGATGCGCTCTGCTTAGCGGGACTGCCGGGGGCGCCTGAAGGCCACCGCTCCAAGGACACGAGGCCACCCGCTCCTTGCGCTCCGCGACTCAGACGCCCCCAGTGCCGGAGCCGAGCAGGCGAGCGGAGCTGCGGGGAGCGCCGGCGAAGGGTGGCAGCAGGGAGGGCGCGCGGGAGGCGGCCCCTCCTCGGCGAGCCATGCGTGCCACCGGCAGCTGAGGAGCCGCCGGGCGCCGCTGCCAAGTCCCTGCTCCGCTTTTGTCTTGCCCTCCAGTGAATGGGAAGATGGAGATGGATGTTGAGGGAGTTTCTCCGCGCCCGGAGCCCATCCCCCGCTCCCAGGGGGCTGGCGGAGCCTGCCAGGCGCCGCCACAGCCGCCCCAGCCCCAGCCGCAGCAGCAGCAGCTGGCTCAGGATGAAGTGCCCCGCGAGAGTGCAGGCGCTGAGGACAGCGACGATCCGGAGACGAGACCCAACGGCGAGAAAGGAGAGAGCAAGGTAGGTCCACAGTGTTGGCGCTGTGACACCTTTTGAACAAAACCAAGGAGCTCTAGTAGTGGCTGTCACTTTAACTCCTCCGCTCCCCAACCCCCTTCCCCCGTTTGTGTGGGGGTGGGGGTGGCAGATGTGGAGAAGGGGTAAGATTTCAGGGAATCCACGGGCGACAGTGACTTTCCAAACTGGAAGGCGTGTGCAGAAGTCTGTCCTGGTTTCGGTGTTCAGCGGTGTGTGCAGAGAAAAGTCTTCTGGTACACGCAGTGTGATGCCTAGGGCAGAGCACAGCACCTCCGGAGAGCAGTGTGGAGACCTTTGCCTGCCCTCACAGTATAACCAAGGCTTATTTGGTGATATAGGTCTAAGGGAAACATGTCTCCGGGTGCTCTCAAGAGGCTTCTGGGACTCCTTGGTGGGAGGTGACATCAACCTAAAGATGGTAACAATGGGAGCAAAGTTTGACTCATTTGCAGAAATGAGAACATTGCTGAGCTGGAGATTCTCCTTCTCACCTGGCACTCTCTTACCTAGGAGGGCAGGGACCAAGTGCCGGACAGCAGAGAAACCCTAAAAAATCTTTTGCAGCCCTGCTGTGTCATTGTAGACCAGGGGTTAGCTGCTACTTACTGTGGAAAGGAGAGTTCTTTAGGTAATTGGATTCCAGTAAGAAATGGCTCACATGCCATTCTGCGATGCTGGTGTTTCTTCTGCTGAGAAAATTGTAAAGAAAATGCCATGGTGATATTAGGACATATTTATTACAGTTTGCCTCTGGCACAGTCTTCACACATAGTTTGTGGAAGCTAGTGCTCTTTAGTTGGATCTTTATCGAGTGTATATGGGTGTTTGTTAATCCATTTTTGAATGTCTGCTGATGTTAAAGAGAAGTTGGTTCGACAAATCAGAACATCAGTACCAAAGAAGAGTCAATCCATATTCTCACCTTTGCTCACTTAAGGAAGTGTATGGGAAAATGGACAATTCTGCTTGCTAGAAATGAATTGCATTGCATAAAGTGCTGCTCCTTGTAGATTGCTTTGGTTTCTGTTGGAGCTTGCCTAAGGTACTAGTGTATTAAACAAATCCCCCAAACATGTCCAGATCACATTGAATGTTGTTGTTCTGTGTTTGGAGACAGGCTCACTTAACAAGTTTGGGTTTTTAAATGTTCAAAATTGTTTTGCATTTTGAAACTGAGCTAAGAATCAAAATTGTTGTTTATCTTTCAAAATCAATATTGTTATTTAAACGGCAGTCTACCAAGGAACTAAAATCTGAACGCACTCTAGGCAGGACCGGGTGCCTTACAAATGCATACAAGATTTACATTGTGGAAACTATGATGAATTTTAATATCCTGATAGCCTCAGCTTTCCAGTCACTCTTGACTTCATGAATATTTAATTCTGCCATGACTGCATATTTACTACTTTAAATGACTGTCTGCACTCAGTTTTATGAAATAACCAGAACTGAGCATCATATTACTTAATTGAACTTTAAGTCTCTTTTGCCAAATAGGTGTGGAGAATAATTAAAACATACAGTCAATGCTGCCATTTCCATATTGTTGCTTCCTGTGCCCTGAGCATGAGAAATCCCTGCCATCAGCAAAATTCTGTGCTTATTTGCTTCCCTTTGATGCACCATGCAGACTGTCTAATGTTCTAACGGTTGTGAGGAATAAGGACGGCAATGCACTAGAAATATTACAGCAGGTGAAGACAGGACTGAAAGCAGGTTGATTACATTTAGTTAATTAGCATGTTCAGATAATTGAGTATTCCAGTGATGTGATTTGCTTCATGTTGGTCTGCAATTTCTTGAGGTGGAAACAAAATACTACTTTTTCCCCTCCAGGTGTTTTGTTTAAAAAATTTTACCCCATCCTTCTCTTAACCCTGAAATCAGCAGTGTTAACCCTTTGGTTGTCACTGGTACTCTCCTACTGGTTTTTCTAAGAGTGTGAGGACATTTGCTGTATTTCAGACTTTCATAACTGTTTCTGTCTTTGATGGATACAAAGGCAGGTAATAAATTGATTTTTTTTTTTTCTTAGCAAATCTTTATTTCATTAGTGGGAAGTCCTTTGAGTGTGAGACCAAATTATTCTGTTGAAATATAAATGGAAGACAAACTGGGATAAAGTGAAATATGATTTTACCCAACTGTTTGGGATGAGATGGGAATGTGGTTTAAAAATAGTAATGTACAGATATAATGTATTGGACTGCTAGGTTTTCTTCTTATGAGAATAATAAAATGTGAATTTAAAAACTGAATTATTTACCTTAAATTCTTCTCTAAGTACTATAAATGGAAGGTGAGTAGATAATCCCCTTGAACATAAAGCATCATGGAGGGAATGGTTTTTGTTTTTTTGTTTTTAAGATTCTGGTTTGGGGCCATGATTTATTCTTTCATGAATGTATGTCAGTTGTCGTATTGGAAAAGAAATTGGAGCTTTGTGCCAGATCGGCTTGTCTTCTAAATTGCAGGTTCACGGTCCTACGTCCTCAGAAAGTCTCTGAAATAGAAAGAGAGGTTAGAAAACTGGATCAGTCAAGGAATTTTTTTACACCAGAGTTTCATGACATGACTGGCACTTTTGTCCTAGAATAACGATGTCTGATTCCTTCTCTAGCAACTTCTATTCCAAGACATGTTAAAACTGCTACATAATACATACATTTTGAGTCCATGAATTGGAGAAGACTCTAAATCAATCATGTATTCCTCCTCTGTGCTTTAAGTTAGGTTTATATTAAACACGAAAAACAGCCTCCTGTCTTAGCAATGACATCTAAAGACAATGTAGTAGTCACTATTGGTGACCTAGGAAGATATTTCATCACCTGTTGTTTCAACACCTTCTTCCTTATATTTAAAATGACTACTCTAAACTGAATAAATTTATTTTCTAGTCTTAGGGATTAAGGTTAAATGATCATTGTCCTTGAGGAAGATACCTTGAAATACTTCAAAGTGCTTTTGATTTCTATACTTAATCATCCTCAAATTTTTCTTACAGAATTTTCTGCAGGGCCTAAATATTTCATCCTTTTAGGGCCTTTTAAAACTCTTCTTTAGTGCTTTGGTTATACCAAATAACTGTTGGATTGGCGTCTCTTAAACTCTCTTTGGAAAAAGTTAAAAGGCCTGTATTGAGGACTAGCACTCTGGTATCTTACTCTATATTTATCAAGTTATTTTGCAAATGCGTAAATTCTTCCCCTGACCCCAGATGAGTGATGGAAATGATTCTTTCTTGTTCCATTCAGGTTCATCTCATTTATATATATTCTCCCTTTTTCTTCCTTCTTTGCGCCCTACACCTTCTTCACCCCCCTCCCCCATTTATCAGGATGCTTTGTATAGAAAGGTATGTTGATAGCTCAAATGTGGCGTATCAGAACAAGACTCTGTTTTTGTTCTGCTCTTATTAAATCTTGATTTGCAAAGTGTGTTATTCTTATGGCTTTGAATCAGAGGGACTCTATTGTTGCTACCAGTGACATATCACAGATAAAAATGTCTTGATTCTCACTTTAGCTGTATTACATCCATAATGCTGTCTTCAACACTTAGTTTTGAGGATGCTGTAGGGAATCTCTTACCCAATGTGTCCATTACATTTTTTAAGGCCTTTTATTTCTGAAATAATTTTGGATTTATAGAAGAATTGCAAAGATAAGAGAGACTCTGTGTACCCTTTACCCAGCTTTTTCTAATGTTAACATCCTATGTAATCACGACACGTATAACAAAGGAATGCACATTTGTAAAATGCTATTAGCTAACATGTCTAGTTAATTTTTGTTACCTGAATGTGAAACATATACACATTTTCATTCTATCCTTATATCTGAGGTTGTCTTTACATCCCAAAGGTTCTATGAGAGTGTATTGAGGAGTCAAATTTAATTCAAGGGTTTTTCTGGTGGGTAGGAGAGACTTGTAAAATTTGAGGTCCCTGACACTCCCCAGTGATCCTTGGGTGTATTACAACTTTGGCAAAGCTCTTGACTGCTGTTAACTTGTAAAAAATGATAGTCTTCTTTTTTTAATTTCAACCCAAAAAACATTACTGCCAGGTAAGATAGGGTTTGTCGGTACACAGAGGACAGCCAAGTCTCAAGTGGCAAGTAGAGGAGAAAAGGCAATTGATAAAATCAAGACAGTTCACTTTGATGCTTAACCCCTTGGGTGATTGTTTCTGGCATAAAAAAATAATGGAATCTCTTTTGTTTTTGCTTTGTGTTAGCCAGGTGGACTCTGATTTCTGGCACAGAAGCAGAAACTTGCCCACATTAGGGAGGTTATCAAAATGATTAAGAGTGTTGACTATGCAACAGAAGGATCTGAGTTTAATTTTATTTATTTTAACTCTCTACCTTTAAAAAAAATTGTCTTTATAAAAAGACAAGGTCTTACCTTTTTAAACTTTAGTCTTTTTACATGCAAAATAGAAATAATTATAATATTGATTACCCACAGGTGGTTACTGTATGGCTCTACTGAAATACAAAATTAAGTTTTAAATTCAATGCTTCATAGGTAATGACTGCTCAATAATTGTTAACAATAATACTTTGAGTTAGGGCTTCACATTTCCCCAAATTTTTAGATTGCTGGAAGGCAGGCTGGAAATGGCACAGACCGACCACTCTAGGTCAAACCAAGTTGGTGCTCATTGACCTGGTTTTCCCACAGGCCTTATAAGGTGTTCCCAGGTCTTTCCTGATGGGCAGGAGGTTAACAAAGACTCTTCCTGACTTGTCAATAGTCTGCTTTTCTGTCATACGGATAGCTAAGGAGGACCAAGACTGAAAGTCCCTACATCCCAACCCCGGACCATGTAAGACACAAGTAAGCAAATGAATTCCCCTGCTTTTACATATCACGTTCATGGCTTCTCTGGAGGAGCAGGCAGAAGATTTTAAGACTCAAAAAAACTGACTGAACTAAAAAGTTGCATCTGTTAGGGCTTTTTGGTTACAGGCAACAAAAACTAACTTCAAAAACTGGAACATATTCTCCTGAGTAAAGTATCTCAAGAATGGAGGAAAAGTATCCAATGTACTCAGTACTTCTGTGAAACCTACTTATATTTACTCAATACTTTGTTATGAAAGATAGAACACAACTATAGCCCAGGATGAAGGAGAGAAATGGAGAGGGAAGGGAGGGGAGGGGGGAGGTTTGATAGAGGGAGAGTAAAAGGCGGGACCACACCTATGGAGCATATTGCAAGGGTATAAGTCAAATCTGTCAAGTGTAGAACATAAATGTCTTAACACAATAATCAAGTAAATGAGGTGAAAGCTATGTTGATTGGTTTGATGTAACCATGTCAGAGTGTATAAAAAAAAAAAATCAACACATTGTACCCCACATATGCATAAATGTATTT